>JABCJY010000273.1:0-110541 GCA_013184415.1 Fusarium concolor | reverse complement strand
GTTCTTAAGGAGCTCCGACATCTTGCTTCACCACCCCCGCCACCTCCTGCCCCTCTTCAACACGCCCAGCGACCTCAGCAGGGGGGTGCTGTTGCTTCAGGTATGATTGAGATTGTCATGGACGACGATTTGTCATCTGGCAATGACCAAGCTTCAGAGGCCAGCCCTCCAGCTCCTGTTTCCCACAAGAGCCACAACCGGGGCCGAAGTATTGGAGACAGCAGCATTTCAGGCCGCATTCACAAGGCCACCGAGCGACTTCGATCCGCTAGCCGCAGCCGCAAGGAGTATATCAGATCTCCTCCTTTCGAGGCTCCCTACGAGAGCATTCCAGGAATGCCTCGACAGATGAAGTCTCCTCCACCTGTATCATTCAACCCTGACGTTTTGCGTTCACCAATTGAGTCACGGGGCAAGCACTTGTCGACTGGCCTGCACCGAAACGAGATGATCTAGGAAGTCTCTCGTGACAGCAGCCAGCGCGCTGTGCAATATTTTCTTCCTTTCTACCACTCCCTATAAAGTTTTGTATTGTTCGATTCTGTCTGTGCATGGCGATGGGCGTTTTCTACCCTCTCAAGTCGATACCATGATAGTCCTTTGGGGCTTGCATTTTGGCATTATACTTCTCTATCCTTATCTCTAGGGATTAAGCTACATGGCGACTAAAAACTGTTGCATTCTATTTCTCTCCTTTCTCTCTATCTCATTCGGATCCATCAAGGCATTTTGCATTGTCGGCAAGGATGCTGATAAACGTATACGACTTTATATTTCTTTGGTCGGAGCCTCCTGGTTCTTGCAAATTACGACCACAAATACTTACAGACTATGTTTGAAGAAGATGGAAATAGCCGTCGTGCTATATTTGGTTATATTTTAAGTTGGCTTGGAGAGTTGGGGAAGTCAAGATTGGGTTGGGTGGAGGTCAATGGAAGAGCAAAAGTGGAAGATGTGAAAGGGGATAACATAGCGACTGCTTTATACAATGTTGCCTCGCGGCACTTGTTTGAGTTTTGTGGGAAATGATGATGGTGTGAAAAGGGAAATGGAAATGGGTGAAAGAAGGATGAATTGTATTTGGCTGGACTGGGTTTGAATGCATTTTGATTCCCCCGGAGGGTTTTATTTTAGTATTTACGACTTGAATGAACATATTGCTTTACAAAATTTTGAAGTATGTGTATCTGGTGTTAAATAGTGTACATATACACATATGAAGTGGTGATAGCTTCACAAAGTTAACTCCATCAAGCCATGCTATTAAGGGTTCGAAACACGATCATCTTAGCCACAGCACATCATATCGACATAAAAAGAATATTAAATACTTGCGCAGCAACAGGCAAGTTCATATCGATATTTTAATATGCTATAACAGGTGTGCATCAATCAGCAGAAAATGCAAAAAAGACAGTTGACTGCTCCATCTCATCCACTTCCATCCCAAATCCCCCCGCACTAACGTGTTCCCACCCGCCACGCGACGGGGGAGAGATCTCTGCAGAGTGAAACCTCCCTCAAGGGTCATCTCCAGTGCTTAGGGCCGCAAATGTTCCAGCATCGTGAGTTACCTACACGAGTGGGCGGCCACCGCAGCGTTCGGGCGGGGCGCGGCGGAGGGCTGAAGTACAAGTACTTCAGTATTGGGATGGGCGGTTGAGCGGGTTTGAGCGCCTTCACCGTTAGACCATTACAGTCGAAAATCATTGCCATTTTTACAGCTTATATACCACTTACCCTGATTTGTGGCGCTGAGGCTAGGTGCGGCGGTGCTGCTACGCTGCAGTGTGGGCATCGCTAATTCTCGATCCAACACCACTGCAATCGCAATGCGATCTTGATAATCATGCCAGAAAAGCGCACTCGATGACCACTAAGGATCCAATCTCTACGACGCCATGATCAACTATTGAACAACCTCTCTTCCCGCTTCACAACTCGCCACGATGCTCTCAACATCGCCCCGTCTTCTCATCCGCCATCCCTCTCCAACAACCGCCGAATTTACCGTCACAACCCTTCGGCCGATTCCACCAGCTCTACACTCACTCATCCTCCTCTTACGACTCGTTGTCTCCATACTCACCCTTGTACTCCTCCATGCGCGCCTGGCTCTCCATCCACTCCTTGTCTATGCAGCTCCCTCTCTTCTCAGTATCATACCGCCCTCCTACCTCCGTGCTCCAACTTCACTATCCTCCCTAGCGCAAAATATACCCCTTTCGGTTCTCATTCCCGCAAGTATAGCTGTGCTATGGCTATCCAGTCGAAGGGGCTACGCTAGCGAGAGTATTCTCGTGATGAGAGGTTTGGGCGTGCAGACGAGTGAAAGTCCAGGCAGCTACCTTGCGGGTACGGCAACGAGATTCATTCCCACCGAGAAGATCCAGGACATTCTTGTCAATGAAGCATTTCTTGGGTTCGAGGTGAGGTACTACCTCATTGTTATAGTCGAGGGCGAAGATGATGTGGTGGTTGTCTTTCCGGGCTTGCTACCAAGACGAAAGATCGTGGAAGAGGTCTGGAGAGGAGTTAGGAGGTGCTTGTATGAAAGCAGAGGAGAAGACAAGCCTCTGAGCTAAAAAAAAAAAAAAAAGCACTACACCCATAGAAGAAGCATTAATCATATGAATGTGCTCAACGTTACGATTAGATGGTTTGAACAAATATTCTTTCTTTTTATTTACCAACATGGGCAGCATTCAACATTTACTCATCCATAGCCTCATCTGCCTTTCGCTTTCCAATGCCCCTTTGAGTTCGCATATCTTCTGAACTGGCATATCCCTTTCTAATCGCATATCTCTCATTTTGCTCCTCAGGAGACTGCAGTTTATCCTTCTCCAATAGGGGCACGTAGCGACCTCCCATCCGGCCACCGTTACCACCCTCGTAAACAACTACACTGTTCGCCTGCTTCCCTGTAGGCTCAGGGCGAGTGATGCGTCGCGAAGGATCTTTGCTCTGCTGTGTCGAGACCATTTGCAGAAGCTGGTTGGAGAGTAACTCATCTAGCTTGCGCTCTCTCCAGTACGCCCACATACCATCCATGACACCGAAGGGGCCGGGCTTGCTGAGTGCAGGATCATCTGCGAGATACACCCAGTCAAGTCCATCAGACTTCTTTGCCGCGGGGTTCACAGGGACAGAGTCTTCACCAGGGAAGATACAGTCCCAGAGCACCAGGGGTACTTCATCGGCCATGACATAGTTGGGCTTGCACGGATTCTTAGCAACGTCAAGTAATGTCGTTACGACGTCAGGTGTCTCAAGCTTTTGGCCTGCAAGGAATAGAACAGCGACCATGTGACGAATCTGGTGCCACAAGAAGGCAGAGCCTCGGACGTTGAACGAGTACACCTTAGGGTACACAGTACCATCCTTGGGCAAGCCTCCAGCTGGAGCAAACTGTGGTCCACTTAGGTAGGGTAGAGCTGAGCTCATGTCTTTAACCTCCTCGATATCAGCTTCGTAGATTGTGCGCACAAAGTTTGTGATTTGCTTTCCAGGATCGATCTTGCAGAAGTTGCGGAAATCATGCTCGCCTTCGTAGCGCTTGGCCGCCTCACGCATCGCCTCGATGTCGAGCCAACCGTTTCTTGCACCGCTAGCGCTGGGCTCAGGTATGAAAGCGGGCTGTGTGAAGAAATAGCGGTACTGGCGCTCGCGGCAGGAGAAACGAGCAGAGAAATCCGGCGGCGGAGAGGGACACCAGGCGAGGATGCGGATATCAGGGGGTAGAACACGGTTCAGCAGTCGAGGATACTGAAGTTCATCCTTGATTGGATCGAAGGAGGATGTATCATCTTCATATTCTTCTTCCACGTTCTCTCCAGATTGTTCGTCGACGACCATTGCCTCACCAGCTTCACTTAGACGTCTGCGCTTTTTAGGCAGGGGCCTGTTGCTCCGAACTCGAAGACCGATGACCTGACCGAAAGCGCTGACGCCCTTATCCGTACGACCACACTTTGAATATTCGCAGCAGTCGAAATCAACAACTCGTTCATCCTCGGGGAAGATGAGACAAGCTTTTGTGAGAGCATTCCATAGTTCTTCCTCGATAGATGGAGCGTTGGCCATAGCCTGGAACTCAAAGCCACCATAATTCTTGCCCAGGTATGCAAGCTTCAGTGCGATATATCGTGTAGAGTACTTGTTGGGATCCATCTTTCTCTTCCCCTTTGGTTTTGTCTTTTTGGCTTCATCTCCCTCCTCATTTTGAGTTTGAATCTCGGGTTGAGGTTTTGGCTCTGGAGCAGGACGATTCCTAAGTTCTGCTTCAAGTTCTTTGACTTTCTGGATGAGACCGTTTTTGGTCCATGACTGATAATTCGACTCTCCAGACATTGTGCGGTACTTGGCAGTCTTTAACTGCACAGGGACTTTTGATGATTCACCACTTGATGATATTTTTCGTCGAGGCTGAGACTGAGAGTAAGGCCGAGTTTTCACTCCGCTGAATATCGTTTCCAGCGAAGATTGACGCCTAAGACAACGGCCAAAGGGTCTCATGAAGTTGGTGGGTTCCAATTTTGGGCGATTATATGCAGGCCCATCAGAGTTTACAAGTGGAAAAGGGCTTTGCTGCAGTTCAAGATGTGGCTTGTTAGCTTCTGTGGCTGTGCTAGTATTTATGCGCCACAGTTGGGGGCATACTGATAAGTTACGTACTGCTCTCAACTCATCTCTATCTCTAGATCTCTTTTAAGAGACGCCGTGTCCGCTCCTCTTGAGCTGGTCGATTTTCAATACAATAATCCTCATATCGAACAATTCAACAACTTTGAACGTCCCACACTCACAATATGGACCCCGAAGTGATCAAGATTCTCCTTGTAGGCGACGAAAAATGTGGCAAGACAACGTTTCTTTCGTATGTTGAACTCGACTATTGATTCTTGGTATTATGTCTAATACTCGACTCATATCTTCAGTCGACTCAGTGCAGGCGAAAATATCAATCCGATTCCTATGCTCCGTGATCTCGACCAGCCTTACACCTTTGGCATCAAGACCGGAGCCAAGCAGTTCCAATTCGAATTCTTTGATACATCGTGTCCCGATAACTGGAGGACCCTGGATCCCGATGCAATTGTCATTTGCTACGACATCAGCCAGCGGTTGAGTCTTATCAATATGCAGAGATATGTGAGCACTCCATAAGCCATATGAAGCAGAAAGCTGAGACTCGATAGTGGATCGATGAAGTCAAGAAGTCGTTTCAGCGAATCGATACCCTTCCCCTTGTTATCCTCGGGCTGAAGCGCGATCTGAGATCAGAGGAAGATCCAAACGGAATCATCTATCCGCAAGAAGCATATCAGGTTGCGCAGGCCCTCAGGGCGGATCGATATGTAGAGTGTTCGGCGGTGACGGGTGAATTGTTGAAGCTGGCGTTTGAGGACTTGTGTAAGACGGTGATGACTCCAACAACAGGCGCAAACAGCCAAAGCGCAAGTACATGCGCCATATTGTGAGATTTCCAGGGGGTAACGCATAAGATGGGGTAATAGGGTTTTGAATGGGTAATTTGGCGTCATGTTTGGTGAGATGACAACTCAAGCAGCGGCGTCGTTCATGGAGACATCGGCGCCCTCTTCAACCCCCTCCTCAGCAGCAGGGAATTGGCCGAGGACTTCTGCGATGATGTTGACCATGGCTTCCTGCTGCTCCTCATTGAATCGCTCAGACATCTCTTCTACAACAGTATTGAGAGCAGCGACTGAGGCGGGGCGCAGGTTGATGATCATGACTACTTCGCCCTTGGCGAGGTTGTAGGGCCTTAGCCGCTCAAGAAGGGTAGAAATGCAGCCCTCAGTGTAAGGGAGTGGTTCTTGGCTCAGGGGTCCTGGATTTGTGCGCAGATACTGGAGAAGCTATAAGAAGTGTCAGATATTTTCTTCCTCATTTAATTCGAGTCATGCTCCGTATGAATGGAAAAACTCTTACCTCGCGAACTACTGTCTCGAGATTTGGGGGACCGCGACGTTTGGCATTTTTGTATCGTTCACGCTGCTCCGAGACATGTTGATACACCTCGTAGTTCGTGAGAACAGCAGATTGCGACTCGAGAATCTTCATTGTGACAGTTGGGTGAACTCGTCAAAAGTGCTGTTGAATCTATTGTGAGTCTGAATCTGATAGTGGAGATGATGAGGCCCGGGGCTGGGAAAAAAAAGAAGATCCCATGGCGGCCAATCAGAAACTCAGGGTTAAGACAGGCTCTAATGCAGCAAAGCTGTTCCAGTGGATGCAGGCCTGGAACGTGCCTGTAATCCAAGTGAGACACTGCAGACGGCAAACATTCTTTTTTGTTTCTTTTTTTCCCCGCTGCAGCTTATTCCTTTTCGATCGGGCTTCAGTTCCCTTGTGTGAATTTCATGTTGCGCTCTTATTGGATCAGGCTAACTTCCACCCATTTCAAGTGAACTCGATGCGCTGTTTTTTGCATGTGAGTGTGGCTAAAGCTGGGGAAGATTCAAACCACACGTCAGAGTGCATCACTTTACGAACTTCTTTTTTCCATCCAATGGATTGTTCCGTTGTTGGACCAATAAAGGGTGTCAATTGCAACCAGTATTTGATCTGTGTTTTAAGTGTGTGTGAATGGATGGCTGGATGCTTGTATGTGCATGCATGCAGTCGTCGGCATCCGTCTTTCAAGTCGAGTATGCAATTACCTGACTGAATTAGAGTCATACTGTATGATGCTTAATAGCATCATTGAGAGGGAAGAATATCACTGGATTGGCAAATAATGCAATTTTGTCTTAGCTCTCTGCGTGTTACTACGTCTGAAGAAGGAGGTCGCGTGCAACTCTACTGAGAGGCATGTATGCAAGCCACGGTTCCAGAACAAAGGCTGACCGATGCCGGAGGGACCAGAAGAATGGAAAGTTAGAAGCCTCGGTGAGTCCCAAGCTCAGGCAATAGCTATGCTCCTTTACAAACGTGCTATAGCCGTTGACTTGAAAGAAAGAAATAATAGAATACATAACAGAATTGACTTCACTGGCTCAAAGTCAAGGAGGTCAGCTTAAAAGCTCCAACATCCAATTATGCAGGCCATGACTCCGGCGTGTCTGGGTTGTACAAATCAAATGACTGACAACCCCTGCCAGGCTGAGTTTGCAGTGTTGTTCAACAACAGCCTGCTAATACCCAAGTACTGTACAAGAGCGAGACGAGATTCTGTACATTTCAATGCTTAGGTAGGTATACAAGGCCAAGGAACAGAACAATCGGTTGCTGAGATAGCGGTCTGCAGTTTCTGGCATAATTACAACGACCTCCTGCTGGCAACTATTTCAGTCGGTTTTATCTCTCATACACAAACATCCATAAGGGTTAACGGGAGAGCTCCAACACCCTGGCAGCCTGGATATATGTAGGTAGGTAATGTGAATTGGCGGGGGTGGGTACCAGCCGAGTATGTACAATTTTGAGCTTCAACTTACCCACGGAGGTAGCTCCCGTGATTCACACCAAAGCCGATTCGAAAGCAGTTCTAACAAGTTTGAATCATTGTGGATAAACGCCTACAATACTTGTACAAATCAATGAAAATATCAAACACCAGCGCAATGATGTCCTTATTCGGAAAGATATCAAGAGCTCTGTGGTGCTTTCCTATTTTTAGTAAGTTTGCCATGTGAGAATGTGTACTTGGCAGGTATGTACCAAAGTACCTAGGTAGGCAGGTACAGCCATGTCATCATCTTTGCTGGAGGGTTCCCGATCACCTCACTCACTCAACTCAACTTTACAAGGTCAACTCGCTGCAATATTTGTTCTTTAGCTAATAACTCTGTTTTCTCCACACGCAAATAATCATCTACTCATTGGCATAAAAGAAAAAAAGCATTATCGCGCAAACAATGGATCTCTGATCTTCCTCTCCTCTGCCTGCTCTGCTCTGCTCTCCATACATCAGTGTCCCTCCTCCATCATCTCCACTCCTCCACCCGGGGATTGTCGTTACGACCGCCGCGCCATATTCGACTATTATTTCGTCGGGTTGTCGCCTGGCTCTTCGTCGACATTTATGCTTTCTTCTTCAACTCTTTTTACCTAGGAAGAAGTCATCTGCCTCTCTTCACCACCGGCCGCCTGTCAATATTCATATCCTTTGCACTCTCTCCGACACCGGCATCCCAGTCTGTTGACTTGGAGATCCCTGCCCTGTCATTCGGCAGTGAAACTTGCTCCTCTTGCTGGACACTGAGCACTGAGCCGCCTGGCGTAGTACAGCACAGTGACGTCGCTTTGGCCCTGGCCTGACTCTCTTGTGCATCAACTTGGGCTCTCAACCCCTGTTCGTCCGCCAAATCGTTCATCAGGTCGCAGCCAATCCCCCGAAGCCGTCAATAATAGCATCGGCTACAGCGTTCACGACTCTACATTGCATCCATTTCAATACTTGCTTCCTAGCCAACTTGCAGCACGCTTCGACAAGAACCAGACCAGACAAGACAAGCCATTTCCAATCACACCTCCACTAATCCACAAACTCCCCACTCCACACGCTGTCGTTGCGCTCCAAGAACCTGGGGCCGCTATTGAAAAGAGTTTAAAAAAAAATTCACAATAGGCCAGGCCACCCATCGCAGGCATATAACTTACAACTTTTCAACCCTACCAACCTCAGTCACGACTTCGACTTGACTTGCCTCGGTCTTACTCCGACTTGTTTCGGCTTGTCTCAGGACTTCTTCTTCTTCTTCTTCCCTCCGCGACCTTATCCACCGCTAAAAGAAGCTCTTGACTCGTTTACGCTCTGCCCCCTCAGGTTAAAAAAAAAAACCTACGTACTCACCCCTCCGATTCGGGGCCCCTCCACATCCGTTTTCCGCTTCCGTCCTTCGCCGCTTCAAAACTTTTTGCTCTTCTAGCCGAGCAACCTCGACCTCGACCACCAAATCAACACAACTTCACCGTAATAATGGTGCGCAACATTGTTGTTCTGGGAGGCAACTCCCACCCACAACTCACAGAGAATGTCTGTCAGATTTTGGGTGTTCCAGCAAGCAATCGCATTCTTGGAAAATTCTCTGGCGGCGAGAGCCGTTGCGAAATCAAGGACTCGGTCCGCGGCAAAGATGTCTATATCATCCAATCTGGCTCCGGCAACGTCAACGACAACCTGATTGATCTCTGTATCATGATCTCAGCTTGCAAAACTGGCTCCGCAAAGCGAGTCACCGCCGTCGTCCCTCTCTTTCCTTACTCCCGACAGCCCGACTGGCCCTATAACAAAGCCGGCGCACCTTTGTCACAAATCTCTGGCTCTTCCAAAGACTACACATTTGAGAGTGTTCCGCCTACACCTCGTCCCGGTGGCCCCAAGTCAGCTGGTCTGCCCAATGGTGTCAACAACTTGACCGAGAAGCTCTCAAAAACAGCTCTCGCAAACGATGGTGCCAGCAGCGCGACAAACGGTGTTAATAGCACCAATGGAACTATCACTCCTCGCCGCTCAGACACTATCTCAAGCACAACATCGGAATCCCGTGGCCACCACGCCGAGGGCTCAGTTTCCTCCCAGAGGAATGCCTATACCACACACGACTACGAGAACCAATCCAACATCTCTGCTTTCCAGCCCAAGCCCGGCTACAAGCAGTGGATTGCTCAGGCTGGTACTCTTGTCGCTGACTTGCTCACCTGTGCTGGTGCCGACCATATCATCACAATGGATCTTCACGATCCTCAATACCAGGGCTTCTTCGACATCCCTGTCGATAACTTATACGGAAAGGCACTACTCCAAAACTACATCCAGTCCCAGATTCCTAACTACCACACCGCTGTCATTGTCTCTCCCGACGCTGGAGGCGCAAAGCGAGCCACTCTGATTGCAGACAGTCTCAAGACTGACTTTGCTTTGATTCACAAGGTAATACCACACTTCTGATCTCCCCCCTTGAACAAAACTCATGTCTTGCTACAAAGGAGCGACGACCGATCCGATTTACTGAGCATCGAAATGCCAGCATGATGCTGGTTGGCGACGTCTCCAACCGCATCTGTATTCTGGTTGACGATATCGTTGATACCGGTAACACCATTACACGTGCTGCGAAGCTCCTAAAGAAGGAGGGTGCTACTCAGGTCTACGCTCTCGTCACTCACGGTGTCTTTAGCGGCGATGCTATCGCTCGCATCAACGCTTCTGCCATTGACAAGATGCTTGTTACCAACTCTGTCCCTCAAACTGAGCACCGACGCATGTGCCCCAAGCTCGAGATCATCGACATCTCCGCCGTTTTCGCCGAGGCCATCCGCCGTGTTCACCATGGCGAGTCTATCAGTGTGCTTTTCCAGCACAACTAAAGTGCCAAAAAAAAAAAAAAAATTGCACTCACGGTTTGTCAACAGAATCCCGAATACTCATCCACAAGAGGGCACATTTCCTTTACATTCGGCACTACTTCAAGAATCTTGGATATTGAGCCACTCAAAAAGCATATCCTCCCCCTGCTACGGATGTCGCAGACCTTTATCCCGCGTTGCGACACACTGAATTGACATGGGATATTTTTGTTTTGGAGTTTATCGGGGAGCTTCGCACTATACTTGCATGACCCATCTGCCAGCCAGACTTGGTTTTCTGGCTTTCTTTTTCTCAAAATTTCCCATTTACACTCATCAAACGTATGACTGATAAGGTACCTGGAAACACACGACTGCGTGTCAAGAAGATTATGGGAGGAAGGGATTTGGTCGAACGGCTGCAGCGCGGGTTGGGGGCACGGGTTTTCTTGCTTTCTGCTATGCTGCACAATTTCACCTATTCCTTAACCTGGACTATTGTGTTCTCCTTTCCTGGGCCCTGACTCTTCTCTTTGCTCTACACAAAAACTTTTCCTAAACATCTTTTATGGGTTAATGCCTGTATCTCTTCCTTTTCAAGGGTGGAGAAAGAGTGGAATGCTTGGAGATATAAACGAAGGACCTTCCTTGGAGACTCAGTTCTCTTATCTCAGTCCTGCAAATGCATAGAAGTAAAATCAAAACGTAGAGCTTTGGATCAACCAAAAGTTTAGACAGGTGCTGACCTACCTAGTCGCTGTGCTGTGACGGGAGTCTAGGTCGGCGGTTCAGCTAGCCTTGCAAATGGCGATGCTGTTAAAGAAAGTATAAGAAATAATAGAAAAAAAGTTAAATATGTTATTTCATGCCGTTTTCATGCTGCTTCAGAATACTCGTGTTGGTACTGGAATCATAACTCGCCATTAGCTCTGGGGAAAACGGTAAACAAGGTTGGTCACAGCATGGGGGTTGTCTCGACAGTCAATTTTTTATTATTACATAGACTCTGTCTGAGTTCTAATGCGGCCTGAGTCTCTCCTCTCAACTGACTACCATATTGGGTCTTTGTAAACTCATAATTCATAACTCGTGTACATCATCCACCAGAATAGGCTCTTAGGCTCACTCGTTTCATTGGCCCTCCTTTTGGGCACTCATGGATTGCAACATCTGAAGATCAGATGGAATTTCCCATCCGTGGGACGCAGCCGCGCGGCGGTACGCATCGACAGCTTCAAACATGCCGTAGTCCATGTTGTTTATATTGCTGAGATGGGCGTTTCCCAGATTGGCGGTTGCTTCAAGACGAGCTGGCGGGTCCGTCTCGCATAGATTCATTCTGACTTCTAGGAATACCTTTTCTAGTGAAAGCGCTGGAGACCACCCTGAGTTGGTGAGCAACTCTGAGCATATCGCGCCACCGATAGTGACATGACCTCCACCTCCCTGAGCAAAAGGCAAGAAACGTGGGCGGATCACACGAACGAAAGGTGGTGACAGCGGAAAAGAAGCTCCGAACCGTATCTCCAGCACGACACTCGAGCAACCACGACGTGTCATGTCTTTGGCGAGGGGCAAGTCCATATCAAAACTATGAAGCTCGACGATCCAATGGAAAAGGTTATCGAGCTTGTCGAAGTTGATGTACCATCCCAGTGTGGCTAGGTTGGTGCTGGATTGGGTTCTTTGCAGGTCTTTGATCTGGGCGTTGAGTGCTCGAAGGGCGCCTGGTGACGACGATGCCCAAGTGGGCTCGGCGAGCTTGGGGAGAGAATCGAGATCGAGTTTTCTTGGATTAAATGGGGTGACGCTATCAAGCTCACGTCGTGTTTCTCCCAAGCCCGAGTCCGTAGACGTCCGTCGTCTCTTTCGCGGACTCATTGGCTGTGTGGCATCCTCGTCATCCGAGGCCAGTAAATCGTCGATATCATCACTGGACTCTGGGCCGTCCTTAAAATCTGAATCATCGACAATAATAGGGTGGTCTTTTGACAAGCCCACAACACTCGTCTGTCCTAGCCCGACCGCGCGTTGACGAAATCTCGGTATAGCCGACAGAGGAATACCAACTCGACCCGTCCCGGAAGTCAACACATGGGCAGGGTCTTGTTCAATGTGTCCCGGGTCTTGTATGAAAGGTTCTTGGTTCTGCGCCACGCGAGACGAAAGCGACACGGGCGGGGGTGCCTTGGGGGGCATGCCACCCGATTGTCCCTGCTGGACCTGGACGAAGAGATAGCGACATTGGATCCAATCAATCCTGTTGACAACAAAGAAGGGATTTGTAGACACGAATTGAGACGGGTTATTTACGATCTCGCACATGCTAATAGCACTGGCGACATTGAGTGCCGAGTTCGGCCACCCTGACAAACCATGGAGGCTGGAATATCCGCAACTGGTACCGAAGTCTTTTGCCATGTAAACGCCGTCACCGTAACTACGGCCATGCAGGGTTGTAGAAAAGTCAAGGCCCGTTCGTATGATACTGTGCCAGTTGGAGAGTGGACTGCCGTGCCACGCAAAAAGAGTTGGGTAGTTCTTTCCATTTCGAGGTCTTGTTTCTTTCATGAGCTCATTCAAAAAGACTTGTTCTTTCTCGGGAGAACCTTGTGCGAAACGGAACTGCATCCAGCCAGGACTCATCCCAGTGACGAGATTGTGCTTGTGCATTTCTTCCTCTGACTGAGGAGACCCAGGTACTGGGGCATCTTGTACAATGAAGGATCTGTTCGAGGCAACAATCCAGTTGAGGAGTCGAAGGGTTGATAGCTCCATTCTTGGAAAGGAAGATAACCGACGCCCAGGTACTTCTGCCAGGTAGTCTCTCATTTTCTCCACCGACGGGATACACTTAGTCATGAAAGTGAGAGCCTGGTCGCGCTCTACCTCTTGGAGATCGTCAATGTCTTGCTCGTACTTGTAAACCAAGACCTTCACCCCATCTGCGGTAGGTTGGGCGACCTGATTTGCGACCTGATTTGAAGACGTCACCAAGGGATTCATGTGCACATTCATTGGGCCTGTCAATGTCAAGACGACATTGAATGTAAAGTCGGTATCGTTAAACGATTCAATGTGGCAGACATGTTTCTCGTGGTCTGTGTTATTATTAGCTTTCACGTGCAGTCTTGGATGTGTTGGGATTGACGTACGCGATCTCATAACTGGCATATACGAATCGATCGTATCAGCTTTAGAGACAACAAGAAGTATATGCTGCCCCTCTTTGATTGATCTATATGAGGCGAGATCTTGCCTTTGAAACCTGAGCAGATTTCTTTCGAAATAAGCGTCTGCAGTGAGAGGTGGAATAGTACTCTTTCCGAAAGCTGAAGTAGCACACTTGAGACCCAGTCCATGCGGGAATTCGCGAAGCCGAGAACTGGTGATGGCGGCATAGAAAAAGCTTATGAGAAGGTCAACGACATATGGGTTGTTGATTATTTCGTGTTCGATGCTCTGACCGAATCCCAAGGATAAATATTGGTAAAGGCAAAGTAAGTTCCCACAAACAAAGGGTTTTACAGCCTCAAACCCTCCTTCTACTCTTTGATGGCAAACCAAGCAGTATTTGGTGCATTTGATCAACCTCTGGAGTCCAAATTGCATGGCAACAAGGACAATATTGAGGTCATCTGTTTTTCCTGACACGTAATCGCGCTGAAGAAAATCCAGCTGAAAACAATCACCAGACGAGTCTTGGTTTTGCTGAACGATGAGGTTTGTAGATGAGTTCGACATGGACTGGAGATGGGTACCTCGGCTCAGCTTGAAATCCAGTTCTTGAGCTTGATCCCACGAGATCCCTTCAGACCGCCGCAACCGCAAGAGACTTGGGAACATCTTGTTCAGGAGTCTATCCAGAGATAATGACATATACAGAGGAAGAAAAGGGTCTGTTGAGCTTTCCTTGTCGTGTTCTGCTGTCTCCGAATCCATAGAATCCTCTTCGCGTAAAAAAGTTTGTCTCATAGACTTTGGACTGGGCTCTGGGCTGGTGCATTCGCCGAACCTGAACTGCAGTGTTGTTTGGTCGCAAGAAAGATTTTGGAATGCCGAAAGGGAAGGGTAAGCTGATGGTAGCTTGAAAAGCATGACGATGTACTCAGATGGCTTGAGTCCCCACGCTTCCAAGGCTTCTTCGGGTATCCCGAGTTTGGAAACTCGGATAGAGAGCGAGAAGAGGCCGAAAGACTGGCTTTGTCTTTCTTCAAGTGGGATCGAGATTTGGAACCCCTCTTTCTTGGCTTCTCGTAAATGGCGCTTCAGGCGTACCATAGATTCCCGATAGTTAGGTGGAGTGGTATCTCGTAAGGTCGGTCTTCTGAGTGGCAATGGCTCAATATCCATCTCGTCAAGCTCAATATCGTAGACTGAATCGTCATCATCGAAAGCTGAATCATCATCCGTGTCTTCACCGTAAAATGAATGTACCAGCGAAACAGACTGGTCTGGAGAGTCCAACTTTGCAGTCAATGCTCCAGAAATCATTGCGATGGCATCGGCGACGCTTTTGCCGTTGGTCGAGTTGGATGTCTCCTGCAGACACTTTTCTATACGCGCGGGGGTTTCTGATGAAGTGAAGACCAGAAAGCCCGGGTGACTTGGGTACGCGTCCACATCTTTTGAGAGGGCTTGAATATCGATGGGAGGGAGTTCGGCTTCATTTTCTGGCGAGTGGGTGTAGGTGAAAGCGATCTCCCCTTCGGAATCGCCTTTTCGTAGGTTTGAGACATGGGGGGATCCATGGGTAGCTTCTATTGCGGCCCGAAGGTCGACGTTAAAATCCTTGAGGCCCATGGTTCCATTCGTGATATTTGATACGTGGGTGTGGTGAGGATGAGGGAGGAAGTGCGAGGAGATGGGAGGGTGCTGGTCTGGTCTAACCAAGTAAGGGAGGAAGTTGCGAAAGTTGAGAAATGGAAAAGTCTACCTGATGGCGAGTTTTAAAGAGGTTTAAAACTTAACCATAAATTCTGTGGTCAAAAGTTGACCTGAAGTAAATGGGAAGTTTGTGTCATGAAAGAATGTCCGTTACGAGGCTGAGCGAGAGGGATGCACGCCCAGGGCCAGTTGCTGCCTGCCTTAGTCACTCGTCCAAAGGTTGTGATTGAGTGGGACAGGGTTCATGGCCAACGCCCCTACTACACAAAGCATGATTGACATCATCGTGACTCAGGAGATAGCTAGGATAAATCCCTTCCATTCAATATTATTTACAGCGACAAAAGCTACCTAGTATATATAGACGTGGAGACTACTTTAGGTAACTAGTCTAGATATTGGAGCTTTAGTAGGCAGTCCAGAACCCCCCCTGCTCAGCCCTACCAATGGCGTCTGCGGAAGTGGACATTTATGGCAATGGACATTGAACCTCATATCTAGGTTCTCACTGATAAAGAAACTTTGGCTAATGAAATACAGCTGGAGACCATGAATGTAGGTAGCGAAAGAGAAAACACCTGAGCAGTAGATGAGACGCCACTTGCAGGACAGCCTTCAATCACTTCATGTCTGCTTCTGCTACCATCCGACTTCGGTGCATTTATTCGATGCTTGGCATTTTCAGCCCATGAAGGTATGTAGGTACCTGAGTACGTTACTTGCTTCCATTGGTGGGCCTTTCGAACCCACTCCCATAAGCTCAGGTGGGTTGTAGAAAAACCAGGATCAAGGTAATGATGTCATTTAATATTAGGACAGTTTCTTCGTAGTTTTGAGGCCTAAATGCCTAATTTCTTATGTCAGTAGGCTCTCGATGTCCTGGTTATTTTCTGGTCCCCTGAAGCTCCAGGCAGCATCCCCATTCAAGCTTTGGGACCCTTCGATTCTATTGGCTGGGTCTGTTGTGCTACCTACTGTGTACACAGTACTACCCATATTAGTCAGGATAGGTAGTTTTGTCCGCATCAACAAGCGAATAGTTACATCTTAGAGTTATTCCAAAGGTAAAGTGAAGGCAATATTGGCATATTTGCTACTACATAGTAAATTATATGTTACTGTCATCAATTGCTGATTAAAGTACGTACCTTGTGTCTTATCGTGTGACTTCTGATGGTCTCACCTCTGGACCCCTGTCAACCCCTACCATAGAGATTAGAACAGCTGCTTGCCTCAGCATTTCTCGTATTTGGCCCGGCTCCCCCTCTCCTCTCCCAACCGCCATCAACTCTACTTATTCCTCTGCGCCATCGCATGTGCATGTTGCGTCCTCTCGCTCCCTAGTTTGCTATCGAAATGCTTCCCTGACCGTGAGAATCGGCGCGTCTCGACCAATTCAAGTTCGCTGCCCTTCGTTCCGCTCATCATCCAGCAACGCCTCATATTCGTCCGTGATAACATACATAACCGACTGCTTCGTTTTCCAATTGACCTCCAATGGCCATCAACATCTTCTACGGCCGACAGCGCCGCTTCGTATCCCGTCGTTTGACTTATCTCGTTCTCGTCCTCATTGTCTTTGTCTATTCAATCTTGACCATCTTTTCTCCAGCTGCCACCCCAGTCGACCGTTCCGAGGCTGCCGCAAAGGAAGATGCCTCCAGCAAGATCAAAAGCTCCGTGTCTGGCCTCCGCCACTCTCTTAAGAAAGGCGTGAACGAATTGAATCCATTTCGCGGACCTTCCCATCCACCTCCGACTCGAGCACAGGATTCATATCAGGGCACTTCTTGGTGGGCTGATTGGAAGTGGTTATCTGTGCCCTTCTCCAGCTCGCTTACCCTTGACGAGGACAGAGCGCTTCTTCCCCCACTTCACGAGCGCCCATTCATCTATTGCTACTACGATGCAACGGCTAAGAAATCGAGGGAAGAAAAAGATGGCGAGAGTGATCTACTTCTAACGTGGCGTCGCGCTTGGTGGGCTCAAGGTTTCCGACCAACCATTCTGGGCGCCTCTGAGGCAACGGGAAATCCAATGTACCAAGAACTACAACGGCTCGAGGTACAGCCCGAGCTGAAAGCCGACCTTATGAGATGGCTCGCCTGGCAATCTATGGGAACCGGCCTGCTGGTAGACTTTACCTTGTTCCCAATTGCGCACACTGAAGATCCACTCTTAGTTTTCCTCAGAAGAGGCGAATACCCTGCCATGACTAGATGGAAAGGCCTTGAGAGTGCACTTGTTGTTGGACCCAAAGAAGAGGTTACCAAGACAATCCGAAAAGTGATGGACTCGCCCGCACTGAAAACTGCCAAGAGTGTTGTTGATGCATTAACAAAGAACGATTTTAAGGTCGACAAAGTACAAACAGCACTAGTGCATTACAATCCAGAGATCATCAAAAAGCAATATTCCAAAGTTCACGATAGTCTGACTAACGGACGGGCCAGAGGTTTAGGAGCTCTTAACAGGCTGATCAACGCTCATCTACACGCTGTCTGGCAGAGCAGCTTCCCTGACGGCATTGAGGTTCTCAAACCTTTTCCCGAACATACCACGGAAATGACTGCTCCGGCTCTCAAGCTTGCCAACTCCTTGGCCTTTTGTCCCGACAACCCTATCCCTTCGTCATGCCCTCCTGGCATCTCAGGTTGTGCACGCTGTGCGGCTGGAACTACATCTATGAAGGTCACTACTCCCGAGCAGTATCAAAATACGAGCAGTGCTTTTGTAATTGGGACGGTTCCTCATCCCTGGACACTTGCCACTCTGACCAGCCTAAAGGAGAGAGTCGACGTCAGTTGGATCCGCAAGGAGGCCCCTCGTGACCCTTGGCTTGAAATTATCACCAAGGCACTTCTGGGTTCAAAAATCTCCAGTAATTCCCGAATCGTACACTTCAAGCGGGCCGTAGCCGATGAACACGCCCCAACTCACGCGCTTTGGCTGACAGCTGAGGCCGATGTTCCTCCAGATCTGGAGTGGTACTTTGGTTTCCGCATCCCCAAGGGTTTGGGAGAGGCATACATGGTAGGAGGCAACAATCCAGAAGAGAAGTCCAAGCAAGAGCAGACTAAAGTCGACAAGCCGGCAAAAGCGGAGCGAGCTGCCAAGTCCGACGCCGACACGAGGCCTGAAAGGCCTCAACCTCGACTGGAGGATGCCCCCAAGGAAAAGGAACTCACCCCACAGGAGAAACAAAGCAAGGAAAAGGCTCTCCTAGAACACGCTAAGAAGATCGTTGCCTTCAAAAAGTCGACTGTCGACACTCGACTACGGGCATCCCTCGAGGCATGGAATTTGGCCGATACAGAAGCGTGGAAATTTGCACGGGCGTTTCTCGCACGGCGCAGCATGGAACGGATCGAATGGGAGAAGCAAGAGTCCAAGTATAGTGGCGGCGCTGGTTCTGAGAAAGGTCGTAGTGCTTGGAGCCGCTGGAAGGATTCGAAAGAAAGAGAATAAGAATCGTAGGGGTTGGTGATCCACAGGGTTTGACAGGCAACTATACTCTCAACGACATTTTTGGGTTGCTGCGAGCGAATCCGGGCGTTCTAGGGTATATTTTATGGAGTTATGATGACTGCAATGAAGAAATGAAGTGTTTGACTGGAAGTTACACAACAGGGGCTGGTTTTCACCCGTATGGAGACGGTCAAGCGTGTTGGCAAATTAGGAGAGTCACTTACGGATTCAATAACGAAACTTTCATCATCACTGAGCAAGATCCGATGTCTCAACCATATAAATGACCGTGTTCATGTAACTAAATGCCTACCTAGTTCTCTCCAACCAATCGGCTCTTTAACAGCAGCAACATCTTCCAGTCGCCACCATCGAAGACCCTGGCCTCTACACACGGACAGTATCACCACCCATCTCTCCACTCAGCTCACGAGAAGTCGGGCCGCGGTGCTCCAATCCCGCCGCCTTTCCAAGGGTTCCGTTGGTGTACTTGGAAGGAAAAGTTCCATTTCCATTCTGGGCGTGCGCATTACTCGTGTAAGAGCGGAGGGCAAGACGAGCTGATTCAAGGACCTTTTCGGCATGGGCAACGGCATTGCGAAGGGCGTTGGCAGTAGGATCTTCGTAGTTGGCGAGCTGCTCGGCGCGGAGCTGGATGATGTGGCCATTGAGCCAAATGCCGTCGAGCTGGGCTTGGCTCATGTCTCGAGCGCCTGAAATACGGCCACGGCATGAGGGGGTTCCACAGAGGCAGTCGAAGGGTTGGGCCATGTGCCATTCGGTGGAAGGGTAGAAGAACTGTATTTCTCATAAGCTATTGAAAACAACATTCGAGAGTAAGAATCGAACGAACAGTAAGCTCATCACCAACCTTGAGACCCTTGGGCCCAACAAGGATGTTCAAGTTTCCTACGTCGAAGAGCTACATCCTCACGTTAACCGAATTATCTTTCTGCCAGGGAAGGGGAATTTCAACATCTGGGGCTTCTCCTTCATGTAGGTCGACTAACGAGAGTAGGTTCACAAGAATGGTTGATGTACAGCAGATCGCTGTTCAGGTTGAGATGAGTGTCGCGGCCGGTCTGGACGGTAGCGTAGGTCGGTTTGCTGGCAGGCGTGCAGGGAGGAAAATCGAACTTTGCGAAGACGGCAAAGGGTGGGAGAGAAACGCGCGAAATGCTCTTGGTGGTGAATTCCTCGGGGTTCACGATAACGACTTCTTGGATGTCGGGATGAGAGGGCTGCTGCCAGTGGGGAGTGAGAGGAGCCATTGTTGGTGGTTTGGTTTCGAAGCGGATAAAGCTTGAAGATGAGTTGAATAGCTAAATAACTAAAATGTGAGTTAGAATAAGGATTGAGGGATATTTCCAAAGAGACTCACAGGTGAAGTTATACTCGTAGTTTCGAGATTCGGCAGTGTAGGTAGTTAGTTGAGACCTCGGTCCAAGTGGAGCTGGAGCTGGAACTGAGCTTCTGAAAGATGAATTTCAATCAATTGAATACAAACGAGAACAAACACACGAGGCGACACCAGCATTCTTATCTACCTTGCTTAGCACTTGAGAATCTGCCCACGCATCCAACGCCCGCATACGTACAGCAGCTCATGCTGGCGAATTGCTATGCAGTATATCCAATAGCTCCGGATCGCCGAAGCAAGCAACTCATATGCCTAGACCTTGTTTGTGCTATGTCCGCCAACCCCGGGGAACATACGTCAAGCTTGTGTTGGATCTGTTACGCTTGTGTCTTGGTAGTGGCGGGGTAAAGGATAGCTAACTGGTGCGTGGGGCCGAGGGAGGATCTAGAGTGCCGGCAGCCAGCTTCAGTCTCTCTCTCTCATCTTTGAAGGTATGTCTTTTCTGTGTGGTACTGAAAAGGTTTCTTACGGAAAACTGTTATCCGCTGGTACCGCTTGTGGCATGAGATTGTGTATCATGAGACAACCATCAGAGGTGACCTATCAGCTCTACATATGTCGGTGAAGTGACTGGCAGATTCTCGACCACGGACGCGAATGAGCCTCGACCCAGGGGATTGGCTGTTCCTGGCTCGTGGGGTTGAGGTTCCTTGTGACGGGACATGAATAGCGTGGAGGGGCACATTAACGGGCAATCACAAGATGGAGGGAGGGTGATGGTGGGGTCCATATCATGATAGCAAAGGGATATCCGACTCATGATTTAATGTGTAATGGTCAATTGAAATGAGATCTGTAGCAAAAACAGTTATATCACTACTACCTAATACAACAGCGAAAGATACCACCTTGTAACTCACTCTTGGTAGAGCTCGGCATGACAGCTCACATGGAGGTCTCATGAGCCGTGGTCATGGCGGCGGGCCGAAGAGGTGGGCCACGATCTCGGTCCTTTAAGCCGAGGTCCCTACCAACATCTTACATGAGGTATTCTTGGTCAATTATCGAAACGTTAGAATCAAACCAGAAACAGCAAACCTCGCATCTTGAATTCATTACTATAATATCATTCATTCTGAGGGACAAAGACATATGTCAGGCAAAACAGGCAATCATGGCACACAAACGTAGAGAAAGTTTATTTTATATCAGAGTTAAAGGTTGCATGATTTCTCTTTAAACACTTTTCCCACTTGCTGCTCTACTCTAAGGTATATTCGAATGTTCGTCAACTCCATGCATACACTCAGATCCCAGACAAAATAGCAAATAAATGCATCTTGAGCAGTCACGCAGAGATCTGGCGTTGAAATCAAGGCCTTGATCAGCTTATATCTGGTAAAGCACGACCGGCCGATGGCATCCTCAAACCAGACTTCCTGGCGATTTAGTGTCTTTCAATTTTGAATGCAAGCATTATCCAGGGGATGGAACTTTCGAGAATCTGAGTGTTGCCGCGAACTCATCCATGGGATGTAGTTGCGTTATGTTCAACAGCAGTACGTTATTGTCAATTTGGTTTGCCGGTGCTCACTGACCTCGAGGTTGTTTAACCACCGACCCGACGACATGAACTCGGGCACTTCCACCTAACAAACGATGTCCCAATAGCTCTATCTAACGGTTTAATCATTACAGCCCTATGTTGCATACCCCCTGGGAAATCATTTCTCGCATCCATGTGTACTCCAAATCTGAGTTACAGCTGGTTGGCTTTAGGAAAGCTTTTGCTTTGTTCAAGCGTTGTTGTTTTATGAGAGCTGCCTTACTATTGTGCCAATGTAAGCGCATGTGTCTTTGAACTACAATAGGAACCAATACGAAAACTTACCCCTCGCCAACGCATAACAACTCCATTCACAATATCACAATAGTGCCCATTCGACAATGGGAAAGAAACACAATCAAACTCGAAGCAGCAAATAATCTGGCACAACATAGATCAGTGTCTTATTATTAACTCATCTTGAGACAGTTCTTTATTTAACTCAAACACTTCTGCAAGTACTCCATGACATACACCAGAATGCTTTGATCCTGTACAACAATGGATGATTAGAGGGCATCGCAGCATTCAATTGAGCACTCGGAAATTGAGGCTCTCTCAAACCATGCTCCTCGTGGAGGCTTTGCAAGGATGATCAAGAAGCATTCTTCGTCCTTGAATCTCCTTTTAAAGATGATTGGGAAGAACTCATTTATGGTTACAACCATCTGCCCGAGCCCCTCCAACATGATATCGATAATATTTCCTGCTGTCTGGCGACCTTCTCATACCACTTATTACGTTACCTTACATCTTAGGAGAGGCAAATAGCATGCGTTGTCTTGGAATTTCCTTTTTATCACAAAAGTCTCTGAGAGGTCCCATATCGAGTGCCATATGCCCTCAAATCCCCCGCTGGAACAGACATCGTCCCGCTCATTGCCTACGCAACAGAGGAGAACAATACCGAGTTTTCAAACACGGAGAGTATGCGAGCCTATGTGAATAAGAAGGTAGGCGGAGCCATTTGCATGCGAACGCTAGTATTCCTTAGCCCCTTATTGTGTGTTGCGTTGTTTCAAGAGGGGCTATTGTTGGACTAGAAGCAAACAGTCTCCTATTCATCTCTGCCCTTAGTTGAGATTGACATTCCTTTAGTGAATTCCACACACCAAACATGAAGATATCATTCCTATGGTCTGTGTTGTAATCTGCTCGAGTTCCTCCGAATATGCTTGGTTTGTCCTACGAGTGACCCCCCTCCCCTTATCAAGCAGAACATCCTCGTACTTCGCTCCAAGTTCTTGAAGCTTATTCTGATAGTCCCCTTGCGTACATCTACTCACCTTCTGTTTGCTTCTTCTCTTTTCCCCTTATCTTCTCTGCTCTCTCATCTTCTGCTCTCCAACTCTCTCACCATCACCACTCATAACGCGAGTCCTCCTTTTGCCCTCTCCTTCCAGAAAAGACTCCCTTTCCTCGCTTCCTTTCTATCTCATTTTCTTCTTTACTACCATCATTCATATTCAGAGTGCGTAATTATCGTGCTTGTTCCTTCTCTTTCCCTCGGGTGTTGGATGTACCCGACAACTCCCTTTCCTTCTCTCTTCACGCACCTCGTCTACTCAGTCGAATCATTCATTATAAACAGTTCCCTCTTGCCGAAAACATCACATCGTAAATTATTTCTATCGCAGCTACCATATCAACTCACGGCCGGGGTGCCACTCTCGGAGAAGTGGAAGGAGCTCCTTCCCCAGCCAGTGAACTTGCCTTTGCACCTACCTCCCTTATTCCCTCCTGCCTACAAAGGCATTGCAAACTCCGGCATTTCTCTACAGTCACTAAACCTCCCACTTTCGCCATCCTCGCTCTCTTCACCGAGTACCCAACCTTTGCTTTCGTTCACGACCACACGCTGTCGCCGTTGTTGTCAGTCTCCGCCAAGAAACGTTCACTATCTGGCATTGACATCAAGACATTCTCATTAAAGTTGAACGCCCAAGAACAAAGGGCTTTTCTCTGTCTGTATCATCTACTGTTTTCTGTTTTTACCTGTCGTCACATATCAAGTAAGTCAAGATTTCCGTTTTACCCCTTTCTCGGTCCTTTTCGGTGCCAGTCCATTTGCACTTCCGGGCACCTGGCGGGCCTGCGGTCTTTGTCAGGCTGTTCTTGGGTCCGTTATGACCGGAAGGCTTCACATGCTATTGGACTGGGTGAATCCTTGCTCGCCTCTCTTACTGGTGGATTCAATTTTCATTTATCAACGTCTTGGCTTGCTTGCTTCTGATTTCGCATTCACCACCACTTCACGTTTTGATACCGCGAGACTTTGCACCATAGATTCCCCAAGAAGATACTTGGAACCTTGTTAACCTTGTTATTTTTGCCCGCAGCGGACTGTTGTCTTTTACTTAGACGTATTCAAGATGAGTCCTGTTGTCTATACTCATAGGGAGTTGTTGCGTCTACGCCACAAACCTCCCCACAAAGAAGTCTGCTACAAACTTGCAGAAAAGGTCGAGGAAGACGATGATTTGGGTACGTACCATTATCTCCTTCGATATCCTGAGCTTGAAATCTAATGCTGAACAGGTGAGATCATCCGCACTGTGGAAGAACGTCCTTTGTCCCTCATTGTCGAGGAGAGCGGTGGCTCCAACGAATCTGAAGAGCAATATCGACGACGAGCTGCTCAGCAGCTCGATGGCACCGACTCGGAGCGCAAGTATCGAGGCCGGAGTGACTCTGAGCTAGACCGGGCGCCGATAGTTGCGCCAGCGGACCTCGCAACGCAGAAATCCGAAGGCTTCCAGAAATTCTATAATTCAGTGGTTTCCCCAACTCATGTTCGAGTTACTGCCGGGGGTCGAATTGTTCCCAACACGCGGGGACCTCATTCTCCAACATCGAAATGGAACCGAGAGCGAAGCTCTGTCGATGGGCAGGCCCATGCTCGTTCTATGAATGGTCATCAGCCTGAGAGTGTTACTTATCCCGTCTTCCCTCCCAGCTGGGGACACTTTGCTCCTCTAGTTCCCCCACATGCTCCAGGAACTTTGCCTGGGATGGCACTGAGGCCCGAAGGATACTCTTTTATGCCACCTCCCCCCTTGGGCTACAACATGGCTGCTGTTCCTTACAACCAGTTCCCTCCCTCTGGTCTTCCTATGCATCCGAGCCATGCTGGTCAGTACACTAAGCACCCAGACTTGGGTATGGAGCAAGCGCGAAATGTCCATCTCTCTCCTACAGAGCAATTTGATCATTCTCGCCCATTCTTCTACAACGGGCAGTGGTGGATCGCAAACGGAGGCACTTTGTACCCCATCAGCATGCCGCCCCAGATGGGCTTTGTGCCTCCTCCCCTTCCCAGTCCATCAGCTCCTCGCCCCAGTGGTGATTTCAATGCTCCTCCTACCAGATATGGACGTACATCATCGCGACAGCCTGAGCCGTTGCCTCTTCGCTTACAAGGTGACCAGTCTCGCTCTAGTAGTCCTCCCGTTTCTTCCATTCGCCCCAGTTCAATCACGCAGAAGCAGATTGAGGTTCTTCGTAGCCAGAAAAGATACCACGAAGATCAACTTCGGTACAACAAGCATCAAATCGACGCCCGGGACATGGAAGATCGGCTTCAGAACATATGTCGCGAGATTGAGCATTTCGAGCGCATGCTAGCGACTCAGCTCGAGTTTGAGGCCAGAAAGTATCCAAAGGCTGGATCTCCAGATGGTCCTCCTTCGAACTCATCCAACGGCTGTGTCAACAGTGGCAGCGAGTCTAGCGGACCCATTCCACATAATCCAGATACACCCTCGGGTTTTGAGAACAAGTCAACTGGTGACAAGTCTCACGCTCGCTCCATGAGTGTCCATAGCTTGGCCAAACCAGCTGCTGCAGTCCCCTCAAACAAGAACCTCAACAGCACTTCCAACAACAATATCTTACAGCAGCGCAACCCTTCGAGTCTTCCTTTCAATGCCGCTTTAGCACCAGTCTTCCAGCCTCGCTCAGAGCTGGGTGGCTCTACTGTCGCAACTGATGGGGTTGATGAGGCCGCACAAGCTCGTCATTACGAACGCATGTCAAAGAGCGCCGAGGGCTGGCGAACGTTCTTTAAGAACAAGGTTGAAGCTGACAAGAACATGGGCTCTCCTTATCTCATTGGCAAGCTCAAACCAGGAGTTCAGCCCGAAAACGCCAGAGATACCGACTACGTGTACGACCGCGAGCTCACAGCCGATGAAGAGCGTGCTCGCTTCATGTATTGGGGGAAAGCACCTTTCATCTACGAGAATGGGCTTCCGATGTATGACGGCAAGAACTTCTATCTACCTCCCATCATCAAGAAGGAGCCTGTGGCTTCTGGTGAATCTGGTCCTCAGAATCTGCCCAAGCCAAACGAGTCAAAGCCATCGGCTATCAAAACCAACGAGGTCGATCCTTTCCACGGCGTCAACGAGGCCTCCAGATCCTCTATTCGCCATTGCTTCGATGATGCCACCCGATCTGAGTCCTTACACCGTACTGACGATTCTCTCCGTGCAAGCTCAGTCTCTGAAGAACCTCGCTCTGAGTCTCACATCATTCATCCTGGCAGTCGATACATGGAATTTCGCCGTGTCGTCAATGAGCATACAAGAATCTCAAGTGAGAGATACCACTCCAAAATCTCAGACGACTCGGGTGACGAAGAGGGCAACCTGCTTTTCAAAGGACGTCGAGTGGATCACACCGTGAGGTACGTCGATGAATGCGCTACTCTAGGTATTTGTACTAACATCTTTTCCAGCAACAAGTATCCGAAAGACATATGGTCCACCATGCGAAAGAACGGCAAGACGAGCGCCAATGTGGTTGCAGGACAGGTGTCCCCCATGACAGCCCAAGGAGTACTTCCCCATTATGCTGGTCATGCTACTGCGTCACTGACTCCTGCTGTCGCCGCCAACTCTCGTGGTCCTGGAGCCAGACTGGGCGATGTGAATGATTCTCCCACGGCCAACACGGGTGTCGGAAGACGGGAAGAGAACAGGCCTCCCCTTGAACTCCTCGATCAGCAACTGCGCGGCGTCAGCTTTCAGGACAAGAGCCATCATGGGTTCTCTACTCGCTGAACAACCCCACCTCTCACATTCTTTCTTGACAACCTTTCCATCTTCTTGGGCGCGGAACGATCCACGATCCCGCATCTTCAATGCTTTCAATAAGCATCAGCCATTGCTCTTATGATTATGATTTGTATCAGTTACTGCACAGCTTCTTTCGCATGCTAATCATGGCTCAAGCATGTCTTCACGGTCCTACCAGCATGCTGGTGGTCATTGCATTTGGCTGAATCAGTCAGCATTTCATCGCATACAGTGCCTATGGAGACAGGCGTTCAGGCGTTCAGGTATCAGTGTTAGAATACTTATCATGTTAGGATTTTCAACAGCATGGGAACTTCGTCAGGTTTGCCTCGACACGTTCAACTGGGAGATGGATCATTTTCATCGAAGACATGGCTGTATGATAGGGGACACACATTATGTTTAAAGATATGAAGGACTTTGTATGTTATTAAGTCTTGCTCGCAAAAATCATTGCTAGTAATTGGTATCCCTCATGTAGTGATTGAACTGAGGTGATATGGTGTCTCGGCCAATGACCATGATGCATTAAAGGACTACGCAATGAACTACACAGGGGAGGAGCGTGATAAAAAAATATAATCAATTGGTACTTAGGACTTCTCTGGTAAAGGAGAAAAGTAACTACTTTAAAATCATGTTCCTCACCTTCAAATTTCCAGCCTCATTGGCAACTCGGTGAAAATCTTCTAGGGAGAGCAGAACCCCATGATAGTAGTTGGGTTCTGCTGGGTTTACTCTTCGCTAGACGTATACCTCGAAAACCATAGATCTAAGTGGTTGACGCGGAGATATCCTAGCGGTGGGTGAAGTCTACGACTTACCATTGTGCAGAATTGCAGTCTACGACAGACAAGCATTGAATCAAATGCGTCTGATGTTGGGTTAGCATCCTACGAGGGGGCAGATGGCTCGTCCATCTACCCAACAGAACATCACGAGAACTCGCGATTGTGCATATGGGGAGAGCAGGTCAAGACTTCGGGATAAACCTCCCATGGAGCATTTCACCAGTTGAGTGAAACGGCCATTGAGAACCCTAAAAATTCTCAATTCATCTACCCTGCTGTAGACCAGGTACCGTGCTGTGAGAAGGAAAGCACGTAGGTATCGTAAAAACGCCGGAGTATAATGCCCATTTCCTCATCAACTTTGACCTTGAGATGCTCACATTGGTATCGTGATTATGTGAGTGGTGAAACAAGAAAAAAATTTGTCCTCGCCAGGGATGAGAGGTTTGATCGTGTCGTCCTGAAATATAATTTTTGGTGGTAGTTTTTGTTGTTGCTCGACAAGTTCATCGCTTAAGCGGTGACCTTGTTGTTGGCAGCGAGCTCACGGCCAACCTTGGAGCGGGCCAGGATGTCCTCACGGTCCTTGTCAAGCTTGAGCTTGGTGATGACGACGTTGGAGGGGTGGATGCCCAGAGGAACGGACTGGCCGTTGGCCTTGTCACGGGTGACACGCTCGACGTGGACAACGTACTTGAGACGGTACACGGAGGTGATCTTGCCCTCACGGCCCTTGTTGGAGCCACGGACAATGGTGACCTCGTCGTCCTTTCGGATGGGGATAGAGCGGACCTGGGTCATGTTAGAGGCGTGAAAAAAATTTCGCTGGCTCGATTTGACTCACGTTGTACTTCTCACGGAGCTCCTTGGAGAGGGGAGCGCTCATGATGACACGGCGCTGGTCAGAGGGGGCCTTGAAGTGAGCGGCACGGCTCTTGCGTCGGGAAGACGAGACGACTGATTGAGAGTTAGAAACAGAGCATATAATTGTAAATGCGTACAGAAGTACTCACGGCTGTTAGTCTTGACCATTGTGACGGTGGTTGGGCGAGGACGACGCTGGTGAGTTAGTTGAGCGTTGAGCGATGAGAGCGGGTTGACAACGAAAAGAAAAAGTCGAAGGGAAAAAGTTGTGGGTGGATTTTACTCAAAGGGTGGATTTGTGAGTGCACGTGACGAGTCTACCCTACTGAGACAGGGGTGTTGAGGTCGTTAGGTTGAGTCAGCGGTTGCGGGCCGCATTTACTGTATTGGGACATCGTAAAGCCGTTTTGCATTGGGTTATCGGCTTGAAGGTGATGAGGCATGAGAAGAATTTGCATGAGATCAGATTGCAAAAGGCTTTTTTTTTTTTATTGACTTAATTCCAGATATATACAGTGATACATATATACAACCAATTGATGAGTAGCCAAAGCAGATTTGTCTAATCCGTGCAGTATACATAAATGTACCTATTTTACAAGCTAGAGGGCGTAATGTGCATTCATAAAACATGTCTGTCCCAACTAAGATGACATGGGCCTCTGAAAACGTCCGTTGTTATCGTATCTCGCTTCTTTTGAAATGGTTAGCAAGTCTTGTCATATATATATCGAGTAACCTACTGAAGAAAGTATAACTCAATGTCACAGTCTCAACACCCTTCATGTTCATATCATTGAGCAGATCAGGGTCCAGGTAGAAAAACACAGGCATATCCACTGTCTCGCCCGCATTGAGGCGCTGCTCTTCGAAGCAGAAGCATTGGATCTTGCTGAAGTACGGCGCACACTGAGCGGGCGTCACACTGTACGTAGCTACTCCGATGATGTCCTGGTCGCTAGTGTTGGTCGCCTTATAAAAGGCCAGCGCAGTCTCACCGGGGAGAACACGGACCTCACGCTGCTGGGGAACGAACTTCCAGGGCAGGACGTCAGAGACGGAGGCGCTGAAAGTGACCTTGATTCGCTTGGCATCTCTGACGGGGACGAGTCGGCTGGCGAGATCGCCTTCATTGTCTGAGCCTGGGCCGCCATGAGCACGTATAGGTTGACCACCCCATCCGGTTGTTTGGCAGATCTACGAAAGCATTAGACAGATCTCAATATGAAGAGAAGGGAACTCACCATCTTGTAGAGGGGTACGGAGCCATAGGTAAGAGCGACGAATCCAAGGATTGTACTCAAAGTATAGTACCTGATAATTGTAAGCCACGACCACTCCAATCCCAGATCTATCCGTACGCTATCGTCCTGTTCTTCTTGCTATAATGCGCACGAACTTCCTCCATCGTCGGGGTATAAGGCTGTCTCGGTCTTGGGGCTTGGTTGGAGGCATTGCGGGCAAAGTTGAAGGTAGTTCGTTGAGGCTTCGGTCGGGCATTCTGGCAGAGGAAACATGACCATGGCGAAGCAGCCGCCCGGACTGAGCTTCGCGCAAGTCGAGGCGCTGCGTTCATGGTCAATTGGCGCGGATTGGTGGTGCTGTTGGTGGTGAATTGGAAGGAAGCTCTCAGTCGGATGATCTTTGGCGATTTCTGGGTGACGTCGGGGATCGGGTTCTGGAAAGCCGATGACGGAAGCGAGCTACCCTATAGGAAGCATCCAATCATCATGAGGTTTCGACTTCTTTTACTGGCCAGCTGATTTGTTATGGCTTGTTCAATTGCTTGCATGCACTCAGGTTTTTATTCAGCATTGTCTGCTTGTTTTCTTTGACCTGTAACGGTCGCGGGGACAATATTATCGCAATTGTTAGTGGAAACGCCATCTTCTCTTCTCTTCACTTCTTAAATACAACCTTAAACTCAACGCCAGCAGTTGTCAACCAGTCGACAAGGGTTTTCGTAAACTACGGATGCCGTACGTTCCGTTTGCGGTACCTGAGACAATTGCAGACACATGTCAAGGAAGCATTAAGATCTCCCTAGATGATCATTTTCCAGGAACTTCGGCAGTGTTTGTGGGGCCTTGTCACCCCTGCTTCAATGGCTACGATTATTATTAGCTCGTTCGTATTTGAGCGAGGTTCTAGACACAAATATCGCTAGCCCTGTCGGTCGGCACTACCGAACTTAAGGAAGCCTCGATCTTAATCGCTTACCTGCTTGCTTGCTTGCCTGGAAAGCTTATTTCTTTCTTTCTTCAAAGCCATGTGAGATTGGGTCATCTGTAATATTTGGTGGCTTTGACAGTTGTAAAAGAGCCCGCATTGAGAGGCTCTATTGGCTGTACTTACGCGTGGTCACATCGTCAACACTAACGGTGATCGATCTCTAATAACGTATGTAACTAAAAGCTTAGCTTAGCATGACCCACGGCAGTGACTCTTCCGTTGACCTGCCTGTTAGAAGCTGGCTTGCGGAAAGCTTCTTGTTTCAACGCAACTTTACGCTTACCTCCCTACACTTACACGCACGGATTGGTCCATGACCCGCCGCCACTGAATATCCCAGGCCTTAGCTAAGGCTCAAGATGCGAAAAACCTTAAATACAACCGAGCCCAAAATGTGCAACCCTTCGTGAATTCGCATTGTTTTTCATCAGTAACTATCTCCGTTGTCTTGGTTCACCATGGCTGAGAATAGACACGGCAGCCCAAACTCAGGCCTTGAGCTGGAGAGATTTCCATCACCAAAAGAGAAGAAATACGAATCTCAACAACACCATGACTACCAATCAAGAGCGCAGTCAAGAGAGGAATCGAATCCTCTTTGTAGGTCATCTTACTCGCCAGAGCCAGGATCTCCCGCACAATCAGAGAAACCAAGGGATCGTCGACCGAGCAGGGCAATTGCTCTAGAGAAGCTTCGAAACCGTCCGAAAAGGCTACGGAAAGCATTAATTGCAAATATCTTGAGATGGTTCGCCTCAGTTATTTTTGCCGTGGCCATTTACGTGGTACTTTGGTATTACTCTAACAGGACTATTATGTCAAATGCGACAAAGCGAGAGTTCAACGCCCTGATCATTGGACTTTCTCTAGGTCTTGGAATGAGTATAACAATATCTCTTGAGGCTATGGCCGTCGAGATCAGATACTGGATTATAAGCCTTCGAGACTGGTCGGATCAAGAGGTAGGCCAAGTTCTGTAGTATTAAGCGTGAGTGCTAACTAACACTTGATAGACCGAGTTGATACTCAAGGCCAAAGACTTGACCAAGATTATCCAACTCACTTGGGTATCTCGCTCATGTTCGCTCCGATCATACGCGATTGCTTTCATAATTCTCAACCTGATATCCCAAGTTGCTCTGGCGATGCTTGGTCTCGTTTACTCGACAAATACAGCTGAATCGTCTGCGATCCTAAAGCCTGGTAATGTCTCAGTACCAGACATGTCCAACCTGAATACAGCCAAAGTTCTCTCAAACAAGTCAATGGACAACCCACAGACCTTGGGTGCATTACGATACACTGCAAATAGGTACGCCGATATCACGCAAAGAAGTTGTCTGTAATGCTCACCGTTAAATTCTTAGTTATGGCACTATCGCCCTTGCCTGGACACCAGTAGACGTGAGCGCTATTCCTAAGCCCGGAACAGTATGGGATAGCAACGATCCTTTGGTATACTGCGGTCCACGATCTTGTAAATTCGTCTTTCAAGATACGGCTCAAAGACCAAAGACATACGATCTCATCGTTGCCACCAACCGAAGCGTTGAGGTTACGGGGCTCTGTAACAGTTGGAAAGTCTTGAAAGGAGGTGAAGGAAATGAGACCACAATCACCATCGTGGATGACCAACGAACAACGATCAACATCACGGCTATGAATGGAGTCAATCAGACAACCTTCATGTTCAACGCCGCAACAGACCAGGGATTGACATGGAGCGAAGTCACAGCCTTCGAAGCCTCAAGCTCAAATCCTTGGTTCTACCGCTGCAACGTGAGCGTCGGAGTTGTCATGAACGCAACACACAAAGAGCACTACATCGGAACCAACATCACAGCTCTCGCCACATCAGCTATAGCACTCCAAGGATACGGTGCTTCTACACTGGGTCCCACAAACATCGATCGACAGTTCCAGAGCTATCCCGCCCAGTCATGGTATGGAACACCCATGAACGGAGATAAGGATGCTATGGGACAGGTCATGTCGGCTTTTGCGGCAGGTGTTATAGCTATTACAGCGCAGAGTGCTGACAACCTTATTGTTTGGGGACTTCGGCCTGATAATGGCGTTGTGCTTCAGATCTCAAAGTGGATGTATATTCATCTCATCTTGGGGTTGAGCTTAGGTGTGCAATTGCTGCTAGGGGTTGGCATTGCGATACTTTCTAATTTGCCTTCTTAAGTACTGGAGGCTCCCAAAAGGTGTGAATAGTTTAGTTTTGGTTATGCATATTTTAGCAAGCGGGCAATGATATTCTTACAGCTAGCCAGTTCAAGCACTTGTGACTAAACTCGCATATGTGCTTCCTTTTTATGTGACCTCGATCTCTCACGCCAAGAAATCACACAAGGTTTTATCAGACTTGTAACTTATAGAAGTGTATCCAAAGAATCGTGCAGAATAATCTGCGTATGCAATCTCATCGCTCTATGCTATATAACTTAGGAAATGATTCGTACGCCAACAAAACGACCGGGTTCTAATTTTAAGGAACTCCTAATGAATGGTTATGAAAATCACTTTTTATCGATGCTTCCCGTTTGCAAACCTCACTCTGTTACCGTTCACGAGTCGTTGACGTGGAGAAGGACCATTGCCGACCAGACGTTCGAGTATCTGGACTACAAAAACTTGGATGACCAAGATAATCAGGCGCAATAGATGATCCACAAGACCGAGGCTGGGTATCTTGCCCTTGCTATATGTAGAATCAACGAACTCGAACGGAAGCCTCGCACCTAGATGGTCTTGGGCCACCTCAAGTCCGCTGCTGAAACCGTCCTCATGGAGGCCGTACTTGGTCCAGGCACCGGCATAACTAATACCGCGAGTGTTCTGGATGTGTTTCAGGAGTTTTTGCGCTCGGACAGCAGATGATGTGTATACAGGTTGCGAGTAGTAATAACGTCCCTGAGTTTTCCCTGGCTTTGGTTTTTGAAGTGGGTTCAGAGTGACGAAGACATCGCCAAATGTATTTCGAGGAATGTGTTGAAGAATGTTCATGTTGTACGTGAGTGAGACCTGGTTGATATTTCCCTTTCGTGATGATGGTGTTGACATTGCGAGATAATTCCAGCTGGCCCAAGCCTTTTTGCGACGGGGCATCATATCCAGATCTGAGTGAAGGACCGCCTCGTTCTGAGAGGTCTTGAAGCTAGACATGATGGAGCGTTCCTGCTCGGTAGCAGATGACTTAATGATATCGTATGCCTCGTCGCCATGAGTTGCGAGAATGACATGGTCGTAGAGAGCCGATGTACCGTTTTCCAGGTGCAGCCTAACTTGACCATTGCTCTCGGTGGTAACATGTCGAACAGGTGTCTTGAGGAAGAGGTGATTTGGGGGGAAACCCTTCATTACAGCATCGATATATGATTTGGAGCCGCCCTCTATTGTCAGCCATTGTGGGCGTGCTCTTATTATGTTCAGCAGGTGGTGATTCCATCTGAGACATGGATCAGCATGATTTCGTACAGCGAGCATTCCGAACTTACAGGAATCGAACGAATGTGGCGGCAGGGAACTCGAGAGAACACTTGTCAGGACTCGTGCTGAATATTGATGCTGCCAGCGGAAGAAGGTAGCCGTCTTTGAAGGCCTGCGAGTAGCCCTCAAGCTCCAGGTACTGCCCAATTGTGATATCTTTGCAGGTACAGTTGGTCGCCTTGCTTAGCACCTCGATACTCGATATGTCGTCTTCATTGTCGTCCAGTATATCCAGGGCGAATTGGTTGAAACGGATAATGTCAAAGAGCATTCGCCACATGCGCGGTGAGAGCAAATTTCTTCGTTGACAAAATAACGAAGTCGGATTAATTCCAGCCCATTCGAAGGCGCCGCGATTTTGGGATACGCTGAAAGTTAGGTTCGTAGGAGCAGTCTTGACATTGATCTTGTCCAGGAATCTGAGAAAGTTGGCTGGAGAGGCTTGGTGAGCTTAAACGCTTAAGGTAGTGGTAACCGTTGGAGGAATAAATAAACTCACGATATGAGACGGCATTTAGAACATGGAAGCCTGTATCGACTTTTGTCGAAAACTTTCCCTTCTTGAACTCAACCGTGTTCGTGTGACCGCCAAACCTGTCAGAGGCTTCATAGACGTAGACGTCATGATACGTCTTGTTCAAGGCCCACAGAGCACCGATTCCTGCAGAGCCGCTGCCGACAATAGCGACCTTTTTCCTGAGAAAACGATCAGTCTGGGGGCTCATTGTGATGTTGGTGTAGACAGGACAGGAGAGCAGAGCAGACGGACGGACAGTGAAGAGAAGGGTTTGCTCAGCAACAGGCGAGACAGGGTCTGGAAGGCATTTCTATCTTGAGTCAAGAGGCAGAGACAGAGCAGAAGCGAAGGAAAGATTGAAAGCATGTGACAGAGCCAAGCCCAAGACTCCAGTCTCAGAGGCGATCAAGTCATGATTGGATAAATAGCGGCAACGGTATCGGCCTCGCAGCCACAGACGGTGTGAGTTGGCGAACCTGATTTGATGACGAGGGCATCAAAATGGATTGGGGGGGTTGGACAACGGAGGCCCAAGTCACCATGACGGGGACTTACATGTGCTGTGGCTCCAGCATAGCTGTAAGCGAATAGCGGATACGGATACAATATCCGAGACGAGATAGCTGCTGTACGGTAGGTAGGTACAGTAGTTTGCAGGTAAGACAATTAAAGTTAGCGGTATTGGGTGCCCTGCTTTGGCTGGTTCCAAGAGAGACAAAGGCTTTGAGATCTACAGCTTGAGAGTTTGCAGCAAGACGGTCCAAGATGGTGGGAGCTAGCTGGATATGAATGGTCGAGCTTCTTTTTTGCTGGGGGTTCCAAGAATGACATCGATGATTATCCCGTCCCAACATAATAATTTCCGTCGGTATTTAGAGCTGATGACCCACTGAACCACTGAACACGGAGCTCGAAACCGAATGGAACCTGACAAGCTAGGAAGCCTAACTCTGCCTGAACTGACTTGGCTGCTGAATTGTCAGCTGGAGCTAGGACAGTTGGCAGACACCGATAGCTCAGGTGGTAGGCTATCAGTATCGATAAGGTACCACATCTTGATGAGTAAGTACCCTTGATGTGGCTTGGCTGAGCTGCCGCTTAAGGGTTCCTTTGCAGACTCGCTCGAGATTCAAAATCTCAATCCAATCCTGAGAACTCTGCAGCTGGCCCAGCAAGGCAAAGTTACCAGCTGATCAGCAGATTACGACCTTTTCACATGTGAACAATCAAAGATCGCTATTTTATTATGCCATCTTCAGTTATGTCCAGCAAAGCAAAGCAAAGCCATCAAAGTCAAAGACTGCTCATTCTCGTAGGCATGTCGAACACTCAACGGGACTGGTAAACGGTAATTCGAGTCACCAATTCTTAAAAGCGCCGTGCAGGATAAACCTGCCTTCGTCTGCCCAGCTTGTTTCAACCCGACGCCATTGACCGAGGTCGTGGCGCTGAGCCGCTATTCTTCGCAATCCGGGGTATTCAACTTTCTATGAAGAGAAAAGAAAGAAAAAGTTCAAATTTTCATCGTCGCTTCACAGTGATATACTGCTCTAGATTTGATTGTGCACGGGCCATAATATCACGTGCAGCCTGGCGTGCTTCGCTCATTGGCCACTTGCCGTCATACGCAATCGACCAGGCACTCAGTACTCGGACCTGCCGAACTTGGAACGCTGACGAGAACGTCAAACCAACATCCAACCACTTAGATCCAACATCACCCGAATATTGCGCGTTTGACACGGCATCGGCCATATACTCCAACAAACCCTCCTAATTCGATTGTGACTTTTATTAAAATCCAACTTTGCCAACTTTACAATCTCGTCGATCTCCTGTCATTCTCCAGCCTCCTTTCGTCATGTCGAACCCTCTCGATACCGATGCTGGCTCTGAGCTCTTCAGCTCATACGAGGCTGAATATAAGCTCATCCAGGCCGACCTAAATCAGAAGCTGGACCAGATTCCCGAACTGGCTGGCGAGCCCCGAAAGGCTGCTATTAGCCAAGCCGAGCGAGCGCTTGAGGAACTCGATGAACAGGTAGGCCAATCCAGAATTCAACATCGCCATCGGTGCCCAGGTCCATACTAACACTTTCGCCCATTCAGCTCAGCGCAATGCGCCTGGAAAAGCAAAACATCCCCACCAGTTCTCGCACCAAGGTCAACCAGCGCTTCCGTAATTACGAAGCAGACACAGATGCCGCTCGTCGCAAGTTGACCACACTCTCCTCCGATCGCTCAGCGCTTTTCGGATCGCGATACACAGACGACCCCGCCGGCTCATCAGATATTCACATGGAGCAGCGACAGCAGTTGCTCTCGGGGACTGACCGCCTTGATCGAAGCACACAGCGACTAAAGGCCAGCCAGGCTCTTGCCAACGAGACCGAAGCCATCGGTGCAGGCACCCTAGCAGATCTCAGCAGGCAGCGAGAGACCATCGAGCACACTCGCACCATCATGCTTGAAAGTGAAGGCTACGTGGACAGGAGTGTCAAGACACTCAGGGGCATGGCGCGTAGGTAAAGTGGCCCACATAGACGTCATGGCAATTACGGAAGACTGACATTGGAAATTACAGGATGGCTACAAATCGGATAATCACCATTTCCATCATCACTGTTTTGGTTATTCTTATTGTTGCGGTCATCTTCAGCAAGTTCCGATGAAGGGTGGGTGATTTTGGTTACTGGAGTTTAGGCAGTCGCTTTTCTGGCTTGGCTTATGGATGCGCTATGCTACACTGATAATGGGCCTTACGCGTACTTTCGTTTGATGAAGGAGTTTAGCATGCTTAATGATTTGTAGATGTAGACCGGTTTTGTCTTTCAGTTCAGAGAAAACTTTGAAAATTTGACGACTTTTAGAGTGTTCTTGCTAAGCCCCATATCTACAAACTCAATTATATGCCATCGTGAGGTCGCATCCATCATGCTTCCAGAAGAAGCTTCTTACATAGACCATCGTGACAATTAGATAAGTAATGCGCTCAAATTACTAAATAATCGATTCCAATGCCCTTTGTTTATTGTTCTGCGATATCATTAACAAACGATTCACACAGCCTTCCCCTAAATAACACCTGGTTGAAGCTGAGCTCAACCCTCGAGTTCCGCAACCACACTAGCGCCGAACAGCAGCCGAGGTTCAACCGTCCTTTACTAGCAGGGTTTGCTCGAAGAAACCTCCAGCCTCTTTTCTTCCTCATCTCTCACAAAACTCGACCTACCTCCACAAAACCAACCTCCCCCTCCTTCACACCTCTCTCCCGCTCACGACCAAACATTCTCCTTCTCTCTTCCATTTCCTTTCCCCCATCTATCGTGTCTCGTGCAACTTCTTGCTACTGTATTTGTATTTCGAGCGTTTTTCTCCCCACAAGCTCACCACGTGCTGAACGTGGCTTTTCACATCGGCGATGTCTGAATTTCTCGGGTATGCTGGACGTGGTCATTGAAGCCTGTCTACGCCCGCTTACGCAGCCACAGGTCTCGCATTTCCCTTATCTCCAAAAGCGATATTCGGTACGTTGCTTCAACCAATCGCCTCGATTGGTTAATTGTTGCTGACCTCGTGGTAGTTACGTTGGTACCCTACATGAGATCAACTCGGACGAGTCGACAGTATCACTTGAAAATGTGAGGTCATTCGGTACCGAAGGTCGCAAGGGCCGACCCGATGAAGAGATCGCCCCATCCGATCAAGTCTACGAGTACATCGTTTTCCGCGGTAGCGACGTGAAGGACTTGCGGATTGAGGAGCATCCAAACATTAAAGAGAACAAGCCTCCAGCTGTACCCGATGATCCGGCTATCGTTGGCGTAAGTCACTTCCCTATGAATTTTCTTTCTCCTCCCATATGATGAAATATTTCGGATGTAAAACATTGTCATTGTCGGAAAGCGCAAAAAATAATGTCGAGATTTCCGTTGCCTTCCTTCTGATTGGGATTTCACACACTGTTGTCATTTTGCTATTGTGGTTTCAAGACACAAGCTAACAACCCGTAAGGCTCGAGCTCGTCCTGGTGCCCAAGGCCCCAACGCGAATGCTCCACCAGGAGGACCTGCTGCTTTCCCTCAAGGCCCAGGTCCCTACCCACCCAACAACTTCTACGGAGGCCCACCACCTGGCAACTGGGGTCGTGGCGGCGCTCCTCCAGGACCTGGCGGCCCAGGTCCCAACTTTGGAAACATGCCTTATCCTCCTCCTCCTGGCTGGTTTCCTCCCGGTCAAGGCTTCCCAGGCGGCCCTGGTGGCCCTAACCCTCCCGGAGGTCCTGGACCCTGGGGCAACTATCCTTTCCCTCCAGGCCCTGGAGGTCCCGGCGCTCCTGGTCCCAATGCGCCTGCTGAGGTTCCTGCGAACCAACGAGCCACTTCCTCTGGCCCCTCGCAAGATGCGAAGCCAGCTCCCATCGGTCCTGGCGCCGATCGAGCCAAGCCAGCTACGCCTAGCGGACAGGCAGCACCCCCTACAGAACCAAAGTCGTTAGCCCAAGGTGTGCGACAGCCCTCGCATGCCCCTACACCACCTGTTGATTCGAAGCCCTCAGTTGAGGAGGTCAAGCAGACTGCTGCTAACCTGACTGCTAATGGGCAAGCAAAGGCCGAGGAGGCCAAGACTGCTCCTACTGGGCCCAGAAATCATCGGGTCAACCCTGTTATTCCTTTGACTGGTTCTGCTGCTAAGCCTTTCTCTCTACCAGGCGCTGGAGGTGATGCTGCCAGCAAGGCTCCCGCTCCTGCTGCGCCAACCAATGTCCAGGATGCCACCAACGCTGCCAGGGCGGCGGTGGCTGTTGCTATGGCTCAATTGGGTAACAATGGTGGAAATGCCATGGACAACCTGACTAATAAGGTCAACGAGATGCGAGTGAACGCTGTCCGAGGTGGACCTTCTGGCAGAGGTCGGGGTCGTGGAGGGCGTCCCGCCGCTGCCAAGGTCGCAGTACCTGATTCCGATTTCGACTTTGCTCAGTCCAATGCTAAATTCAACAAGCAGGATGTTGTGAAAGAGGCTATTGCTGGATCTCCTTTGGAGATACCCGAAGACCCCGCTGTCACCGAGCATCCCGAGGTCCACACTACAAGTGACGATGTTCATGTTGCCTACAACAAGTCGAGGTCGTTCTTTGACAACATCTCCAGCGAATCCAGGGAGCGAACCGAGAACGGAGGCCAGAAGCCCGGCGGTCGCGAATGGAGGGGCGAGGAGCAGCGCAAAAACATGGAGACCTTCGGTCAGGGCAGCGTCGATGGCGGTTACCGAAACTACCGTGGCCGAGGCCGTGGTCGAGGTCGAGGTGGTCGTGGCGGCTATGGTCGCGGTGGACGCGGTGGAAACCGCCCTCAGTACCAAGCCGCGCCTGCTCAGCAATAAGTGGGCACGATGTCACCGGCCAGAAAGAATAATACGAATTGAGACATATATCAGTCATGTCTGACGGCACCGTAAGGCTGGACGGTTCGCCTCCACGTTGAGAATCACCACAAACCAAGCGGAGGCTTTGGTCTAACAGGTTTCTTCACTTGCTTGTAACATGTATCACGGATTTCCTATTTTTGGAGCGATTGCATTTAAGCTCCTTTATACAAGCGAAACGCGGGTCTCACCGTTCCTGGGCTTGAACGGATACCATGAATGGAGGGTTGGCTCTATCAGAAGGAGGCCTTGGAAGCCCGGAGTTAGGATTGAATTGGAAGCGGGCGGAATTGGAGGCACGTTTCGCATAGCAGGCTACAAAAGGAGTTGCTTTTGCCCTTTTTGAATTGCAGATTTAAAAACTCAAAGGATGGCCTGGTACGGCCTGGCGCTGGTGGTTACGAAGAAGCAAGACCTAGTTGATGAGGCGCATGACACATCATGATACAAAAAACAAAAACTAGGAAATGGAGCTTGACACAAGGCAGAAGCATCGTCCTCTCACGGGGTCGATGCATATGTCATGATGAATACACAGATTCAGGCTCAACTTCGTTTCTTCCTCTCTTGATCGTGAATAACGTGACATGTTCATACATGGTAGCTAGGGTATGGTGGAATTGCGGACATGCATCTATTCTGTTCAAAGGTTGTTCATCTTTTGAATGAGAAATTGTCTTGTTCTCTTTAGACGGTACAAGGCTTGTAGAACTTAACAGGAACTACATACTTAAAGCTTACCAAAATTTATATATGTAACGTTGGGCACTCCTTCATAGATATGAGCCCTCAAAGTCTTTCTAACGCCATCTAAAAAGACAAATTAGGAAGCAATAAAGTTGTGTCTGGTAGAGTGAGTGCGCGCTAGGTTGTGTGCAGCAAGGCTGTATTTACTTTTCCCACAACCCCGCACACGTCATCATCTTTTTCATCGGCGTGACGCATGGAAGGTAAAGAACAGAGCGTAGTTCTACTGTAGTGCTCGCCAACCTTATCTATCTTTGTTCGATCTTTGCAAAGTATAACCTAAAAAGGGGCATTATATATATACCTTGCACCCCGGCATTTCTTGCTTTTCAATTCTTTCTATTTCTTTGCTTTCATCATCTTTCCTTTGACATTCTGCCCCTCACTCACCCACCCTACAGAAAGCTCAAAACCACAACCACATTCACCAACCATGTCGAGTCGACAACTTCGCAAGCTGCAGAAGCAGCGGGAGCTGGAGGATGTACAAGTACTTGCAGAGAAGGGTTCAGAAGAGAGTGGAGAGGAAGAGGCGCCTTCACCCGTCGCACCAAAGCCTCGCGTGAGTCTTTTCGCTGCGTTGGGTGGTGACGATGAAGATGAAGCCCAAGATGAAAGCGAGGAGGAGCAACAGCCGGAGAGGGAAGTGACTGAAGTCAAGCAGCCTGTCACTTCAGGGAAGAGCAAGAAAAAGAAGAACAAGAAGAAGAAGGCCAAGGCCAAGGCTGCGGCACCCGAAGAGGACGAGGACGAGATTGATAAGGCGATGAAAGAGCTTAATATCACAACATCCAAATCCGGAGACAAGATTTCTGAAGAGAACACAGCAGCTCAGACTCGTCGCATCAACGAACTTCTATCCATTAACCCTTATCATCTCAAGGCCGGCAACGAGATGCGAAACCTCTTTGGTCGCGACATAATCGAGTCCGCCCAACAAGAGGAAGAACAAGAGCGCAACCGTCGACCCATGCAACGAGAAGTTGATCTCGAGACCTTCCTGCGAGGTCCACCTAATGCGCCGAAACTTCCAGAAGTCTCCCTGCGCCGAAACGTGTTCATCCAAGGCCGTGAGCACTGGCCCAAGGAGAGCGCTGGTGGCCTGACGATGAAGGAGGTGGCAAAAGCCGAGGATGGCTCATGGACTGAGTATGCGTATGTGCACGAGCGGAATTACGATGCTCTGCAAGCATTCTTCTTCGCTTGCGTGCAGATTGGAGATCCTCAGCGTATGATCCTTCTCCTCAAGGAATCCCCATATCATGTCTCAACACTCCTGCAGGTCAGCTCTATTGCCAAGCAGGACCAGAACATGGCTCTCGCGGCTGAGCTATGCGAACGAGCACTTTTTACTTTTGGTCGCGTGACCACAAATGCCTTCCGCCAGAACCTTGAGCAAGGCAAAGCACGTCTCGATTTCCGTCGTCCTGAGAACAGACAGTTCTGGCTGGCAGGATATCACTACCTTAAGAGTCTCATTAGAAAGGGCACTTATCGTACTGCTTTGGAATGGGCCAAGCTTCTCTACTCCTTGGATCCAAAAGATCCCTATGCCATGCGACACTTCATCCACCTGCTGGCTATTCGTGCCCATGAAGCTAGCTGGTTGATTGACTTTGTCGAGGAGCTGGAGAAGACGACCGATAACCGAGACTCGATCTATCTTCGACAAACACTGGTGTTGGCTTACCTGCAACTGGGCGATACTGCCCATGCAACTGAAGAGCTCGAGAAGGGCATGCGCCGAGTCCCTTGGCTGTATTCTGGACTATTCCAAGAGCTCAACCTCGACATACCGCCATCTATCTGGGGTATTAGTGCCGACTCGAAATCACGATCGTTCTGGGTGAAGCTCTACATCACGCAGGCCAAGGATATCTGGAACAACCCTCAGGCTATCACGCTCCTTGAGAAGACAGCCAAAAGCCTCGAGAAGGTCGATGCAAGCGTGCTTCCTAGCGATGATTCTCCGCCTGACCAAGGAGTCACCAGACTGGCCTATCTTGAAGGCCAGACATCACTTATTGCTTTGGCGCCCCGGGAGTATTTGGACATGCAGCCAAACTACGAATTCGACCCCCTCCCACCCCCAAAAGAGGAAAACATCTTTACTGGCGAGGGTACAAGTTTGCCTTGGACCAAGCAACCACAGAACCAAGGATCTACAAATGAGGTTGAAGCACACCTGAACAACCTGTTTGCGCGACTCGCGGCTCGCCAGCCTGGAGCTGCTGGAGCTGCACCCTTTGGTGGTGGTGACGATGCTGAAGATGCTCACCTCGCAGCTATACAGGCTTTAGACGATGAGGAACTGCAGCGGGACCTCGAGGAGCACGCGCGGAATGGCGACCAGCCCGGAATGTTTCACGCTTTAATGCAGCGACTTGGCATAATAGCCGGGCCGAATGTTGAAGATGAAATGCCAGATGAGGCTGATGTTAATCAGCAGAGAGGGTCTAACGACAGAGATGGGGAAGCCGGTGGGTCGCAGCAAACTCAACGGCCTCAAGGAGATGATATTCCAGGGGCTTGGCCTGAAGATCGGTGAGGTATTATGGAATATGGATAAGAGGGTTGATGACGATGGTGCAGCAGAAGTGGCTCCTTCAGTTTGTTAGCACGTCTTGGCCCAGCGATCACTTAGACAGCACTCCCGTTTGTTGAAGACAGACCTTCCAAATGGACTGCAGGAGTGATCAATACTTCCTGACTAGTTGTATATTTAGGCAAATTGCAGTAAAATATTATCAACTCCTTAGTGCGGTACCGGAGATGAAGTTTTCTAGAACGGCCGGCAGAAGGTAATGAACCTTATGAAATGTAGCCAATTAAACTGTAGAAGCGCGGTGTAATAGAGGTGTGCTAAGACAAGCCTTTTCGAAAAACTGCAAGGATCTTTAGAAAGCATACGGAGTACAGCATGTTTGCTCCTCGGGGTTCTTGTTTCTGATAATAGATTTTCTGCCATAAGCTTCTTGTAAACTGCAAGAAGTATATTGCATTATATTGTGATTTGTATGGACTATCAATTGGTATCAATCCGAAGGTGATTAAAAGGACTTCGGAGTCTCGTTGCAACCCTCTAGCGTGCCATCCATTCTCAGCCCTGTCTAGTGGTATGGCACTTGTCTACTAATGAAGACAGCAGTTCGCAGAGGCGCTAGGACCTTCCTCGAGCAAGCATCTCAGCTATGCTGCATTGAGCGATTGCATTTAAGACGAGATAAACGCGGCTTGTTGGTTCATGCTGTACAGTAGTCGGGTAATTGCCGTGCGTAAGTTAGCAGCTAACTACCTAACGTTAGCTGGCAGAACAGAACAAAAGCCCCAAAATGAATGAATAACTGAGACGCTGTGCTTTGTGAAGACCCGCCATGTCTGGGCAATGGAGATTTTATCGGAGCCGAGAAAAGCGATGACCCGATTCAGAAGCACGGAGCACGTTGTCGGCCGACGGTGCTCATTGAAGCAACAGCAGCAGTTCAGGCGCATGCGGCGCATGCAACATGCATGGTGGGTTCGGAGCACATGATACACAAGGTATGGTCCCTGTACTGTAAACTCGGTCTGGGGATGCGTACCAGGGTGAAACGTGGTGGAGAAAGGTTCTAGCCTCAACAAGCCAATTGGGCCACTTTGTCCGAGCAAGTCAATGCCAATGCCAATGAGAGACTGAGTGCAAGGCCGAAATGGGCGAACTGCGGTAACTGGCGGAAGAGCGAACAGAGTGATGTCGTTCCACGCACGCAGCCAGGCGCTTGTGTTTGCTAGTTTGAGGAGGTCGACTCAGGGCTTTCCTTTTAAGAGCGAAAGGCCGAACGTCGTTTATCGCAAACTAAACCCTTGTTTGCTATTGCGTTTTTTTAAACTTCGAGGCTCGCGATAATTGATGACGAACAGACACACAGACTGGACTGGACTTATGCTGAACATATCTTAGGCCCAGTAAAAGTAGAAGTGAATCGAGGGCCCGGGGATTGAATGGAAATGACGGCGAAAAGCACGGTTTTGCGTGTGCGGAGGAGACTGGGGATAAGATGGAGACGACGGGTCGGCCGAAAGGATTATTTTTGAACCCGTGGTGAACCCGATCAATGACGGACCAAGCAAAACGGTGCTGTGCCTGTGCCTGTGCCTGTGCCTGTGCCTGTGCCTGTAACTTACAGTTGCTGGCTGTACTGTAACTCTAAGTGACACGATCGACGACGCGATTATGCAGATCTCCATTCATGTCTTCTTGTCAAAACTTCTTGTCTTTCTTCTGATTGGTAATCTCTTGATATTTTGATGGATATTCCTTGCTCGGCACGAGCCATCTGGCCAAGCAAGCCTTTCATGTTGAGGGCTCCAGGCGGTGACATTTGATAGTGGCACCAGCGACAGATAAACAGCAAACGAACGTTCGAGGCTGTCCATCACGGCGGGGGGCAAGCGTTGATGTTGACTATGAATCAGTATTTGAGTGCTTGATATCGATTGATGGCGATTGTCATCGGGTTGAAGACATCACGTGCGATTCATGGGGCAGCGCAGGGGCGATCGAGACCGCCTGCTCAAAGGTCTAGGCCCAAAGATCGGCTCCGAGATGAAAGCGAAGGACACCAATGATTGGTGCCTTCCCCAACATTATCCCAATTGCCAATCTAATGCTAACCAGCAGGAACAGGGCAGTACTGTAATTACGAATTTTCGTACCTGCCTTCTGTGGTAGAGTCGGTTCCGTTCAATATCAAACTCCAATTTATTGGAAAGACCAGGAGCCTTTCTCCACAGCCATAAGTGGATCTCCCCTCTGTAAATCGAGAACCTCCAATTCACCATCTATCATAAACAAACTTCGTGTGATATTGTCCAGATATGTAACCTCATCGTCACAGCAAACCTGTTATTTGCAGGATCCAATTGCAGACTTGATCTTAGAAACCATTCCTCCCTTATTCTCCTCGACATCTAGCGCTCATTTTCACCCAGAGACATATTACTTACTCTATCAACAAAGCGATCGGCAATACCAAGAACCGGACCCCATTTTGACGTTCTAGCCAGGTTCTGGTTTCTATAACGCCTATCAAGATAGGGAGGGTATTGTTGGATTGTCTCCATTGGCCGATCAAACCGGCCCCCGCCAAGTTAAAATATTTCCAGCTCCGGAGGGCTCCAGCGAGCGCATTAACAGACAGTCCTATCGCTCGCATACGGAGGGTCCTGAATAATGAACGACTCAGTCATCAACAATTCAGGAGATTGACGATCGTGAGACCATACATTAGATCCCACCATCAAACAGTCAATAACCATCCTGGACCTGCACAACGTCCCAGGTGACCAATCATCACCTCGAGCCGTTACGTACGTACGTATCTAACAATCCGAGAATCTCCCTCCAGTGCAACTCTACGGAGGTCCAGCCCAACTCCAACCCAGCCCAACGCAACGGGTCCACTACCCTAGCTCGCATCTGCAGACAGGCCCACAGGAGCACTACTGAATCGCCCGACTCGCGCGAGCGCGTGTCTGGGGTGGCTGAATCAGACGGAACAACCAGAAAAAAAGAGAGGCAACGGACCACTGCGCCTGAGCTTTAGCTCCGCGACGACGATTGTGTCCCATTCGATCGAACAAGGTAAAGCTCAAAGACCCAGGCCTGGCAAGTTCAAACTGGCCCATCCCATCCCATCTCCAACCCAAGACTTACACCACCTAACCTGCCTCACGCACGTCTACTGGTGTGGTCTTGGCTATCCCCCGTACCCTGTGCCTTTGTGCCCCGTTTCCCATCCGAGTCCGCCTGCCTGGTGGTCCCTCTAACTTGCCTATCCGTGCCGGCTTCGCCTTAGACAATTCAGCTGTCGGCACTGCCTGCTCCTCCTCCTCAACTTTGCTTGAGATCTTTATACTTCGTTGTCCGCCATGTCCGTTGCGAGCTCGGTGCGCCTGCGACCTACCATTATCTATTCTTCCCTGCCGAGGCTCTCATCAGCTTTCTGAATACACCAACCCATCCCACTTGTTGCTACAGTCCTCGAAGCTGGTCAGCACATTTTGCTCGGTCCCTCGCTCATCGACCGTTTGTTCAAGCTTCGCGTACTTGCGACTCTCCGATTCACATACGACTCCGACCGACCACTCTTCCACCTAGTCGACCGATCTCTGGTAGCTTCAAGCTCCATCCTCCCCATTGTATAGTTCGCCGGCATTCCATCGCCTGGCCGCAGGCATGCCCGAGATGACTACAGCGCACTCAACTACCCACGATGGGGGCAGTGCCCCAGTCACAGCTCCTCAGCAGTCTATTCTAAGCTCTACATCCTACGATGCGCCGCTTTCGCAACAACAAACGCCGCCTCATCATCTGCACCAACAAACACCTTCGCAAGGTCTTACGCTTACCCAGCAACAGCAGCAACAACGGAGCGTCAAAAGACCTCGACCAGTCAAATCATGTACCGAATGTCGGAAGCGTAAACTTCGATGCGACCGCCTTTGCCCTTGCTCGCAGTGCCAGAAATCGAACAGAACCTGCAAATATGCTGTCGATCAAGATTCCGCAAACCTCTCGGAAGGTTCTGATAGCGAAATGCCGGAACCTGCTCGACCAGCGAAGCGCAATTGCAATACTGGCATATTCAACTCAGGCACTCCCCTCCCTAACAACGAGACATCATATGGACCTGTCCGGAACGGAGATACTACGAGTGCGCCTTCACTAGAAGAATTGTCAATGCGCATGGAAAGGCTTGAGAGGCAACTCATGGCAAGGAGCCCTGCTGTTTCGGAAGGCAGCGGTGGCAGACTAATTGCCGCATCCTCTGAGACTATACGAGGACTGACAGTCAAGCAAGGAGCATTGCGAACAAGATATCATGGCCAAAATAGCCCTCGCGTCTTGCTTAATCTGGTAATAATTCTCGAATTCTCGTTTCTGTATATTTACTAAAACATTACTAGTTTGATGAAGCAAAGGACTTTGTGGCGAACAATTCAAATAACAGCGGTGTTCGAGATCTTTTGATAAACTTCAAGCGGTTTCATAAAGCCCTTATTGACGAGTACCGCAAATCCTTGTCTCCGATCACCGTCTTTGTTGACTCGATGATGCCTGTCCAAAAACGGATGGCAGATATTTTGCCGAAAAAGCAAGTATGCGACAGGCTCGTCGCCTCATATGTCGACACATCTGAAACCATCTATCGCATTGTCCACTTGCCTATGTTCACCGAACAATACAACCTATTTTGGGAAGGCAAGATACAATCCGAGTATTTCCTGCCGCAACTACTGTCACTTTGCTCTATTGCGTCCCGATTCGAAACAAAATCCAAGGGTCTTGGAAACGAACGATCTGACGGCGTGCATATCCCAACAGCATGCGCTCTTGTGCGAACCTGGCTGGATAGTCTAAGAGGGAAACAGTTGGTTGAGTTTGAGGTCCTACAAGTCGAGGTTTTACTTTTGCATGCGCAGCGAATGATCACTCCTCGGATACAGGACTCGTGGACATCGCTCGGGTCTATTGTGCGCATGGCTATGACAATGGGTCTTCATCGCGATCCCTCCGAATTCGATTCTCGGGTTCCTATATTCTTCAGCGAAATGCGCCGACGATTGTGGTTTACGATCCTTGATATGGACCTCCATATTTCTCTTGCTAGCAATCTTCCTTGTTTGGTCCGAGAAGGCGACTTTACATGTCGACCACCCCGAAACCTGGACGACATCGAACTATTCCCCGATATGAAGGAGCTGCCACCATCAAAACCCATTGACGTGGTCACCGACAACCAGATGCAAGTCTATGCAGCTATGACACTGGGAGTGCGGATGAAAGTGGCCCATATGCTGAACCGCATCGACACAATTCGGGATTACCAAGAGATCCTGGAGGTGGGAGCTAAGCTCGAGCGATTCCTGGATGACATCAATTATATTTTCCCTAGGCAGGGCATATTGAGCGATGCGCAGAAGAGCAAGCAGTGGAGATCTCGAGTCATTCTCGATATGCATGTGCGGCGGCCTTTGCTCGCACTTTATCGACCATTCGCGATAGGGGCATCCGACGCACCAGGTCAAATATCTCGAGCATACCTCAGGTCTTCGATGGTGATCATGAAATATTTAGATGAACTGGACCCTATGCTCGCGCATTTCCAAGATATTGCCGAGATGTATCATCAAGTGCTGAAGAAAGATATCATTCAGGCGGCCTTGAGTGTATGTTTCTATATTCGATCGGCGGTACGCCCAGCTACTGATAGCTCAGGGCTTGGCTCGCAGGCCTTGCGTATGTCTCCCGACTCTTCAGACGACTTTCCGACCTACAACCCGGAAAACCTCGTGCTCTGGTCTCCATCTCGACTAATCAGTACTGTGGAGAAGACATTGGACCTCCTGGTTCGCAATATCAGTGGTCGAGACACCAAGGATGTGGTGTGTCTAGCGGTTGTTCTGGAATGTGTGTCCAAGCCTGAAGTCAAGACAGACGATGTCGCACAAGGACTCCGTATGATATTGGATCGCTGCTTGAGGGCTACCAACATCAACCTTGACGGTGTTCCTATGGGCTCCACTGGAGTTTCTGTCGATGGATTCCAAGGGGATGGATATATGCATCATGTTCCGTTTATGTATCAAAGAAATTCGATCGGAGTACCGGCAGCTCTCAACGATTTTGACAACTGGATATTATGGGAAGGATGGGAATAATGGTTTTGGGAGCATGGATGGATGGATGGATGGTTGCATTACTGGAATATTTGAGGGGCAGGTTTTGCACTTTCAGTTTATTGTTGTGTTCTTACTTGCCTGTCACCTTACCTTTCCTTTGTCTTGAGTGGCGGAAAGCCACTGGTTTGTATATTTGTGCAGGCTAACGAGCCACAACGAGGATGGAAAACCAGGCTGGCAGAGTGATATATCAGGCCTGGAAGGTTCAGCGGGCGTTGGGTCAGTTTTCCCCACGGGGATTCTTTATTTGAGATGCCTTTTACTGTTGGCCACACGTGGCCCTGCGAGGCGCATTGAGGTTAGATGGGTGAAGCGTGAGCTTTTTGTGTGCTTTGTGCTTGTACAGACCAATGGAAAAGATGCGATTGAAGATACAAGAGAGGTCGAGTTGTAAGTAATGCCACTGTTAGACGAGGCTTTGGGCAAATTCTTTATCAGATGGATGAATGACCAGGGCACTTAATGATGAACCAATACCAAATACCAGTCACCCAAACGATCCTATTCTCGCCGTGTGTAACTGGATTATTATAGCTCCTATGTCTCTACGTCGTTTTGAGAGCAGCCAACCAAGCATCACCACGTCCATCCCCAGGCGAAGCACGAATAATTGCAGGGAGTTCTCGCGCCAAACGAGGACACTGGGAGAGAACGAAGGGCAAACCGCTTTGGCGAATAAGTGCATCAATTCTCTTGTGGCCATGCGACTCCAACCGCGTAGTATTGCTTTGAATGAACACAAGACGAAGAGGTAGAGATTTCGGGACTTCCGTCTTAGCTTGTTCTCGAATATTAACAGCCTTTATAGCGCTTAATAGAGTCGTGGCGACTGCTTCCAAGACATGGGTATTGTAAAATGCGAGAATAACGGCTTCTGGGTAGGTGGGTGTCTGTAATGCTGCTTCGAGATCGTGTTGAGATGCTGGTAGGCCATTGATGAGACTGACATTGGGGTGATGGCGCGTGTATGGAGAGTGAGGAGTCAAAAATGTGACAGTGAAGTTTCGAGATAGAGCGGATTGGAGAATACGAGAGCTATTGTGGTCTGAAGCACTGAGGAGGAGAATGTGCATCGTGAGATGCTTGTGTAAGTGAGGGTTCAGGGGCTGTCTGACAGAGTGACGAGAGATGACAGATGGAAATAAACAAGACAAATTTACTCTTTTGTATTTCTATATGATTTAAAAGGATAAATATTGGTATCTAGAAATGATCTTCTTTTATACCGTTTGTCTCTGCGGTGAGGAGACATGTTGTCGTGACCATCTATTCGGCCGATTGAATGACGGCGCCGAGTCTCTCGGCCGGTAGTATCCATCCATCCATACATCTGGATTGGTAATATCCCGATCATAGACAGTAAACCATTGAGCCCATTTATTGCTCTCCTGTTAAAAGTAGACGTCGGGGTTGAAAGATTTCTTCACGAGCCATAGAGAGTCAATTGTTGGCCAAAAGAGGAAATATTCAACCTAGGTCAAGGAGCCTCGGCATCTCGGTTCCTGTGATGTTCCCCCGCACGATCCGACGCCTGAAGCTGGGGTAGTAAATTCAACAGAATCATCGATTTCATTTGATGAGAAGTTGTGCTTGGACCGAGTTGTTTACCTCATTCGGCTGAGAACCGGGGTTATTGTCGATCCTGGGGAGATATGGGGTTCAATTGGTGGTGATATCATGAGAATGGCTTAGACCTATATATATGCTTTATTTCCTACCTTCTCAACTTTGATCCAGCAACAACTTTTCGCCTGGACAGTTTGGTGATACTATAGCAAGCAAGTGCTTCTATTAACAAATACTCATTACTCATATCAACACCATACGATCACAATGCCTGCCAAGCAAAAGTCACCCGTCTACGTCCTCGGCGTGGGCATGACAAAGTTCATCAAACCTCGTGGCAAAGTCGACTACACAGAACTCGGCTTCGAAGCTGGCATCAAAGCCCTTCTTGATGCGCAGATCAACTACGACGACGTTGACCAGGGCGTAGCATGCTACTGCTACGGCGACAGCACATGTGGCCAGCGCGTCTTCTACCAGTTCGGTATGACCCAAATTCCCATCTACAACGTCAATAACAACTGTTCGACTGGCAGCACTGGTCTTAACATGGCCAGAACTCTTGTTGAACACGGTGCTGCTGATTGTGTTATGGTTGTGGGGTTTGAAAAGATGATGCCGGGCAGTTTGCAGACTTTCTTTAAGGATAGGGAGAGTCCTACGGGTACAACGGGCAAGATGATGGCGGTTACGAGGGGTGTTACCAACGCTCCTGGTGCGGCTCAGATGTTTGGCAATGCTGGACGAGAGTATATGGAGAAGTAAGTATCACCAGGACCAAACCTCCCAGGTGTATATGCACTGACTTACTGGTAGATACGGAGCAACGGCTGAGGACTTCGCAGAGATTGCACGCGTCAACCATGCTCACTCCCCCAAGAACCCCTATTCCCAATTCCAGCAAGTCTACACCAAGGAACAAATCCTTGAATCTCCCATGATCCATGAACCTCTCACCAAACTCCAATGCTGTCCAACTTCAGACGGCGGCGCAGCAGCTATCATTGTATCTGAAGCGTTTCTCAACGCACGCCCTCATCTCCGTGAACAAGCCGTTGAGATCGCAGGCCAACACCTCGCAACTGATGCCCCAAGTCTCTTCTCCCAAAGCGCTATTGACCTGATGGGTTATGAGATGTCTCAGCGTGCTATGCTGGAGGCTACAAAGCAAGCTGGAATTTCCCCGCGTGATGTTCAGGTTGTGGAGTTGCACGATTGCTTCAGTGCGAACGAGATGGTTACTATTGATGCATTGGGTCTTTGTGACAAGGGAAAAGCCCATGAGCTTGTTCGCGCAGGAGATATCACCTACGGTGGAAAATACATCGTCAACCCCTCAGGTGGTCTAATTTCCAAAGGACATCCCCTAGGCGCAACAGGCATCGCTCAATGCGCTGAGCTTGTGTGGCATCTGCGAGGCTGGGCCAACAACCGCGCGGCACCCAACACACGATACTGTCTTCAGCACAATCTTGGTCTTGGAGGCGCAGCAGTGGTGACGGTTTATAAGAGAGCAGATGGAGGAGTTGCACCAGCTGTGAACTCGACCATGGTGGGAAATAGGAATAAGCTGGGATACAACCCTGCAGTTGAAGCCAAGGGGTTCACGCAGGAGCAGGTTGATATGGTGAGGAGTAAGAAGAGCAGAAGTGAGTGGGCGTTGCAGGATGTTGAGAAGAAGGTTGAGGCGAGGTTTTGAGTGAGTGAGGTATTGGGATTGGCCCAACAACCGGCATTTGAATTTAACTACCCTCCTAGAACGTAACGTCAATTTATATTGAAGTTGGACTTGCAGATATCACGAAACGTCACTATAAATTGATTGGTGCAAAGAAAACAAAAAGCAAAGAAATACCTACATACCCCTTTTCCGTCTCTCTGTTTTTTCTCTCATCCTACCGTCACATTAACTAATTAACTTCTTTATCCATTCATTTATCATGGTTCAATTCGATTATCTACCTACCGAAGTGCGCCATCATATCTGGGAATACACGCTCCCTCAAGATGACGGCGCCATATACGTATGGAATCCCGACTGGGCATGCAAATTTCTTGAATCGTCAGAACATTTCGGGCCACAACTATGTCTCCCTGCTCGTGTTCAGGTCCCCGCTCCCATAATCTACAACGCCTGCAGAGACGCTCGCGCTGTCGCTGACCGCTGGATCGTCAAAAATAAGCTCGAGTGGTATGAGCGCGAGGAGACAGGAGGCGATATTCTCATCCGCCCACTTGACGTAGAGCCGCCTACATGTACGACCATAGTTATCCAGACGCTGAGTAACAACGCCTCCGCGATAACTATGTCAATGTACACCGTTTGGAATGACCTCCCCGAGGTTAAAAAAGGTTCTACTGAACCGGGGGCTAGGGATAGACAGACCATGGGAGAGCCAGGCCCCAGTTCAGCCGCGGTGTGAGATCGCTTCGCAGCCCAAACCTGATGAGGTGGTTCATATGTATGCATTATCAGAAAGGCCATGTGCATCCATTGGAAGGGTTCCAGTCGCAGGACGGGGTCGAAAAGAATTACATGCGGAGATGGCTGAGGGACATCGACTCCAAATGGGCGGCGGTTGCTGAGATGTTTCCAAGCATTGCTTATGAAGCTTCCAAGGAGATCAAGGTGACGAGGTTCAATGTGACCATCATGCAGGTGCCTACCTGAAAATGATGATATATAGATACCTATTGTTGAGTTGGATCTTATATACTGTCAGGCTAGTAAGAACCCATTCTTTCTTCGATCAACTTCGTAAACTTGACCAATTCTGCTGAACATGGCTCCAGCACCTCCTTCAAGACAGGAATCCACCATTCCTCTATACCTGCACCAAGGCCTAAAGTAACAGCATATTCCACGTACTCAGGATAAAACCCACTCAGCTCCCAGTCGATGATCCCCGTGATAGTGCTTCCATCAACAAGGATATTACGGGGTGATAGATCGCCATGGGTCAGGACAAACCGTCCAGTGGATTTGCGTCTCTGCCGTTCCAGCACCCGCTTCCATTTCCAACGTTGAAGACTTCCACCATAGAGTCTTGAGAGACACCAGTCATCAAAGGATTCTTCATCCTCAAACGGGCCGCAATGCCTAACAAACGTTGTGTTGTACAGGTTGCGAGTAGGTTGTCGGTCGAGGCGGCCAATATACGGCTGAACGAGTGAGCGCATTTGTCGTATCTGGGCTCGAAGCTGCTCCTTAATAGAAGTCTGCTCAGCTTGAGACATGTTCTGCCAGACATCGACAAGAGGAAATCCAGGAACGCGCTCGCTAATCATGACACGCGCAATAGGGCGTCTGGTGATAACATCGTAAACTCCGCGTACCTTGGGGGCCAATACGCCATGTGTTGCAGCATAGTGCATCATATCGGCTTGAGAGCGGTCGATTCCATCTGGGCTGCTGACTTTGAGAGCGAGCACTTGGCCATTCGAAGTCGTGTGCTCTACAACTCGATTTCCCCAGTAACCGTGAATCTCTTTGCCAACAACCGCGTCAAGATAACTGCATTTTAGGTATTTGGGAAGCTTGTCCTCTTTGTCGCCCTCTTTCTCCGGCCCCGTGACCACCTGTTTATCTTGTTCTGCTTCTGTGAGGCTCGACATGTTGCTTGACTTGATGACTTCCACTTGGCAAAGATGAAGACTGGGATGTAAAGTCACTCATAAGGTACGCAGGGTGACGAATGTGCACGTGGGCACAGGTCTGACCTGGACACCACCTCCATCTACCGAAATTATGTAACTGCATTTGCCAGGCAAAAAACTATTTTTTCTGAGGCTATAGGTGCCCATACCAATACACCTATCTCCACGCTATGTATGGTGTTCGAAGCCCAAGTCATAGCACCACCATTTCACATCTGCGAAATTCTCAAATTTGACCCAAAACACAATTAATTACATGCTAGTTTCATTCTCTGACAAGGATTCTGTTCCGTTGGGCATTGATTGGTGATATGAATCTCAGAAAAAGAAACGAAAAACCTAATTATGCCCCTATTCCACGCCTATAAATACCTTAGTCAGAGACGCGCTACAGCGCGTCTCTGACCTTCATCCTTTCACATCAATCACTTACACCACAATCACAAGTTACCATCAATTCAATAATTTTTATAAATAAAACATTCTCAATATGAATCAGTCATTCCCACAGTTCACTAAGCTTCCTCCTGAAGTGCGTGCCGTCATCTGGGAGCTCACATTTCCCGACGATGTTGGCACTTTATACATATTCAACATCGACTGGTGGGCACGACATTACCCTCCTGGGGTCTCAGCTCACGACTTGTCTGCAGAAGGCATTGCACAGCTAAGTCAGCCTCCTCGGGTTCAAGTCCCCACTCCTGTTTGCGCTGGCGTATGCAGAGAGGCCAGACAAGCAGTAGAGTTGTGGCGAAAGAAGCTCAACTTGGAGTGGTACTACCGCGAGGAGACCAAGGGCGATATCCTCGTCCGTCCCTTTGACGAGGATCGCGATATTCTCTACGTTCCTAGAAATAAATGGGAGAGTTTCCAGGACCTCCTTGAACAATGGGAGAGTGATAACGCCGAGTTCCAGGCTCGCACCAAGCGTATCATGGCAAGCGTCAAGCATCTTGCTCTTCCGGCATTCACGGCTTACTACAGCATCAAAACTCTGGCGCATCTACTACCATGGATGACCAACATTAAGATTATCTATGTTGTATGGAACAAGCTGCCCAAGGCGCATATCATACAAAGGCCATTACCTGGTTTCGAGGATGTCATGGCCCATATAACCGCTGCAGTACAACCGCGATGGGATATCGATACGTTCCCGAAGCTTGAGGATACGGTGCAACTTCATCAGCCAGATGAAGACACTGGTCGTGACTTTATTGAAGAGGACCAGCTTCAGGAATGGGTGGGCGAAATGGAGGATTTGTTGATGACAACTGAGGTTGATCCAGAGATTTGGGACGAAGACGAAGAGAAGTTGAAGACTCCCCAGATTCATGTGACGGTGAAGGAAGTGCCTACCTGGTTTTGAGAAGTCAACATATTCCTGCTGTTATACTTTCTTAAGCAGCTAGCTATATACCAAGTTATTAACTTGCATATATTCCTTATATACACGAACATGAGGTCAAAGGTTCTCTAGTCAATGCCACCTTGAGAAGGCAAGGAATAAGTCGCAGAGCAGCGACACGTGCTTAAGAGTCGGCCATAGCTCAACACCAACACACAACCAGGCATGCAAATCACAGTATCTGCATCTACACCACCATGGCAAATACGACAACCCCATATATCCAGCTTAAATGACACATCACCCTCCCAGCATAGCCCAGACCAAAAAGACCCCTACTAATACCCTCATCGGCTAAAGTTAAACCGAAACCCACTCACCGCAAGATAAGCCAACATCACATCAGATCATCTATATCAAGGCCTTCCAATCCATACGTAAGAGGCCACGAACCCATTGACGTTTCTGATGTGCATCTTACATGATAGACCTTGTCAATTTCCCAAAACTCCAGCGGTCTATCGTCATGCCACCGTGGGGGTTCACTCTACCATTCAATTAAAGATGTCATGACGGCAAGGCAACGGAAGGGCGAGTCCGCATATCGAGATCTAGCAAGGCACAGGCTTGTACAGGCTATTTACACCGAGAAAACAGCCGCGATCGATGTGTCCAGGCTTGGCTCTGGTTATCGTCAGATCAGATCATGATATGGGTATGGGTATGGGTTCTCGGCCAGATACCCGGGGAGATGGGTGTATATCGTATACACCCACCCTGTATGTGTCACAGCTTTCTAGAACATTATGAACACACGCAGAGCCTCATCTGCCAATATTTGATCTTATCTGCCTGTCCCTGTCCTGTATCTCAGCCCTGAATGGCCTTCGCCATGGGTAAGGTATTCAGTGCGGAGCCGCGTGTGGATATCGGTAGAGCCTCATGAGGCTCTTTTTCGGTGCTACAGGCAGAAGGTCCTAGGAACAGGTGATCTGATGTCGCTGCATTCCGATAAACTATTCTCTAGTCAGGAGAACGATAGCGGATGCATGCACCTGCAGGGGCTGTCCATACACCAACATTTCTAGAAGGAAACTGTTTCGTTTAGTAACGAGACACTTGCATCTTTGGATAAATTCCAATTCATCAGAGTCTCCTTATTTCAACGGCGTCCCCCCTCCGAAATATCGCTCGAGATACTTTCGGTGTAGCCGTTGGCAGGTCGAATCATGTTATGCTATCGTGAAAGGCGGGACTTGGTCCCTCTAAAAATCAGCCCATCACTTCATTTATCTCGTCCGTGCTTCTTTGGTTCGCTCTGAGTCAATGTTGTATCCTCAGTGGTACAGACCAGCCAGATTGGCAAATAAGAGTTACATGACACATGTGCTGTTGACCTCTTTAGATCGTATTTGATATTGACAACATACAGTAAGATACAGCGAGACACTAGTTGAGGTTGATATATACCTAAACTGAGAGTATATGTAACCATATACCGAGAAATATATGTAAGTAAAATGATAGAGAATGGTGTCGTAAAAAGGCTTTCTAAACTTTGCACATTTGTGTATAGGGTAATTGGTTGTAAATTTGCCTCAGCTTGGATATTGTTAGAGGCTCAGACAGAGCAAGCAGTCAACGCCTGAAATATCCACGATTGTGGCATTGTTGCTCAGGATGACGAGAGACGGCACTTGACTTTGCTTCACCAGCATCTAATTTTAGCACCAAGTCTCACTTACACTTACACGGCCTCTTCAACAATTGCCAAGAGATTCTTTAATGATCACGGAAGTAGAAACGAGATAAGAGGCACAAACTATTACACAGCAAAAAGCAGCGAAATTGCGATTCACAAGCAAAAGTCCAAGCATCGGAGGAATTGTACGTCAAAAGTGTTTCAGAAAAGTTTCCCCGTGTATTGAGCAGGTTTCATCTCTTTTTGGTGGTCCCTAAAATTTGGCTGAACCTGAGGCGTAGGCGCCTCCTTCAATTGCGCAATTATCGCGGCACCGAAACACAGAGAACAGCTGTAGCGCCTATTAATAATTCACCACCCGCCCATCACAGTCAGCGGCAATCAATCAACTCTGTCCTTAAGATACCCCTTTACAGCAAACTACAAATTGTCGCGAGTCCCTTCAGTTTCTTTTACCACTTTCTACAATCTTCACAACTCGATTCCCACTCTCAGCACGGACCTCTATAGCAATATTTACAGCTCTTGCATTGATACCCCGCCATTTTCTTCAACCTCAATTACAAATCACACATTACATTCACAATGGCCGACACTCACACCTACGAATTCAACGTCGCCATGAGCTGCGGCGGCTGCTCTGGTGCTATCGACAGAGTCCTTAAGAAGCTTGAAGGTACGCTTGCGCCCCAAACCAACTGCTGCCCGCTGCTAACCACAACCCCTCGCAGGTGTCGAGAGCTACGAGGTCTCCCTCGAGAACCAGACAGCCAAGGTCGTCACCGCTCTTCCTTACGAGACCGTCCTCCAGAAGATTGCCAAGACCGGAAAGAAGATCAACTCAGGGAAGGCCGACGGTGTTGAGCAATCGGTTGCGGTCACTGCTTAAGTGACGTACCAAGATGATATACGAGGCGAGAAAGGACGGCGCGGGCCGTGTGGAAGCAAAGAGCGAGCAACCCATCTGAATATCTGTTAGCTTTGCAAGCGCTTGGGAATACCTTCGGTGTTTATGGTCTCGGACATGGAAGACAGGAAGGACATTTCTTTTTGCAAATAAGTCTCTAAAATCAATAGAGAATTCACTGAACTCAATCTTGACAGTATGCCATCTTGAACCCAGGCTACTGGCTCAAAATCTTTTTGAGTCAAGTTTGGACATTGTCAGGTATCCAATGTGCCAATTGCCGCCACCTATAAGCCGAATTCTTGTAGATAACCAAGTTAATGGCGCAGGGCGGCCTTATTAACTTCCCTCCCTTAGCTAGCCGTGGAGAGAGCTGAGAGCAGTTCGCCAGGGAGCGCGGGATAAAGATTCATACGCGAGGCTTCGTGAGCAGACTTGATTAGAGTCTGCCATCGACATTGTACAGCCGATTCGTTCGTTCGTTCGGACGGTCACAAAGCACTGAGCTTGACAGTCAGCGCAGAAGAAAAGAGTAGATGAAAACCTAGTAAGTTTTGCATGACGAAGAGAGAATCAACTGAATGTTTATCTCAATTTTGTGCGAAATTCGTATCTTTACCAAGAAAACGAAAGAGAGTTGGGTGAGGAAAGTGAAGGATGGGTTGAGAAATTCATAATGACCAACCCCACCAACAGTTGCCAAGAGCTGCAAAGACCACACAAAGAATGGAAGATGCAAGAAAAGCAACAAGTCACCATGTAATATTCATCAGATCTCATGTGAGGAGCTTCCTGTTTCCCGGAATGCCAACCCCTCCCTCGGACGAAAGCTTCGAGTTAACACAGACGCCTCAACGCAACTCAACGTCAGGCGCGCTATCACAGCTCAGACAGCCAATGAAGATGCACGTACAAACCCCAAGAATACCAACCTAGGAAAGCCTGGGGTAGCAAAATGCCCATGATTACCCCAGATCTGGGTATCATGACAACAGATCTCCTCATGAGTAGACATGACCACGCACTTAGACGCCAGATCAATTGTAGCTTCATTGAATCAGGCATAGTGTAGAGCTCAGCAACCCAACAGGACCTCGTAATCGACTTCCGTTCCTCCAGGCCCGAGAGATCTTATGAAGCCAAAAATTATTGTAGACCGGGGCCCCGTATCACAGAAAGCGCCAGGAGGAAGGGATGCAGTCAGTTACACGCATGGGGCTGAGCCGTTCCTGGGGCGTCTCCAAGGGGTCTAGGGGCGTGCCGCAACGTCGATGCGGGGAAAAGAATTGCGGCTCATGCAAGTTAAAACTGCGGAGCCGCAGTGGATGCTGTTTTAGCACTACACAGGCCTGATGACGGGGCCTAGAAGGATAAGCGCGGCTTGAGAAACGCGGAGGACCCAGGAACCCACGGACCTTGCCCCAGATATGATGAACTAAGGAACATGGGGTTCAAGGTGTGTGACGACCTGGGACAATGCTAGACCCGGCTCTGCTTGCTCCAGGCTGTCTCTAAAACGAAAAGACAGCCTCGTGTTCAATAACCTAATACTGAGCAGCCTGTATTTTGCCGCCGAGGAGCTACTTACATACCGCTAGATTAGTTACGAAGGGAATCGAACATGGACATTCACTTACACTGATCACTGTTAATTCCGCTTCAAGGTTAAAAGAGCTCGCAAACCAATCTCCCTCTGGGCCGACACGCGGGGAAGAAAAACGGCAAGGGGATAAGGTACATCTCTGCAATCCCTGCGAAGGCATCGTGGAAGGTGGATCTTCAACAATCAAAGGTAGATGAGGTGTTGCCACTGGGCAATGACTGTATCCAATCATTCTCCTACCAGTTGGGTGTTCGAGAAGAAAATGGCACTTGACGACTGAACCTTGAAGCGGACAAGGGTGCAGGAGTGGCTAGGGACGTTTGATCACTATGATCCAGATGCCCCAAGATCAGTGTTGAAGGTCAATGTAGCGCTGATAGGCAAGGTACATCTATCCGCAATCATGACTGCGATTTTGTGAGGGTGGGCTGCGATGGCAGTTTTTGGGGCTTCCTCTATGAAACCGCCAATTGCCATAAACAACAACGCCCGGCCACCCGAAGCCTGAACGAGGCGCTGGCGTAAGTCGGGGTAAAAGGGACTGACGAATAGCGTCTTTGGTTATGTTGGTGAAATGTTGCACCAAATAGCATGAGTCGTTCAGGGAAAGTTGAAGGCGGGAGACTAGCCCAGAGTTGGTTGAATTCGTAACTCACATGCTGGACAAAGTATCAGTCTCGCATTGAGATAGCATGCACAATGCCCTGCCAGCAAGCTGTTCGTGGCATATGCAATGGAGATCTTGATGTCAACAAGGCTTATCTTTCATTGTCGAGCTGGGCCATCAACACCTAGGACTGGACAAGACCGCCACAACACTTTTGCAAAGTTAAACGGAGAATCCTGTAGTGCCGTGGTTGACTTAAATTGTTCCAGAGCGTGGGAGTGCGGCGGCCAATCCGCAAGTGCCTCCAGCTGTGCAACGCTGGGACAGTACAGTAGCACCACTACAGGGATTTCGAGTCAAGGACTGCTCAGTGCGTAACACGCAGCAGCTAGAGCTTTCCCCGCATTTACCAAAAGACCTCCGTCCACCCGGCTGGGATGAACCTTGAACCCGAAGACGGTTCCCAGGCGTCTTAGGCAGGCCAAGATAGACTCAATGATGGCGTTGCGTGAATTCCAAGATCAGTCTGGGGAAGATCCTAATTTGGACCTCATGTGCCTTCACGGATCCGAAGTTGCTTCCCAATAGCGCGGTGCTAGACGATCTTGGGGACCTGCGGCATGTCTGATGAGAGTGCGGGGAAAAGTGAGGATGCCTTCAGAAGTAGATACACGCCATGATTGTGTATTGATTGACCTGAAGCCCCACTGTTGTATAATAGTTCCAATGCGTCGTACTCCGTGATTGACATGAATTGCTGTATCAGCCACGACGACATTGGCAGTCCATACCGCATTTTGGGGTAATCACGGTGGCTTTTGGTAGAGTGACCATATCCCCTCCACCAGATCCTTTCGAGCGGATTCTAGCGTCGTTGGCACGTTGCCGGTAAAAGGGAGGTTGCAACAACCATGCTCGTGCCGTGTCGATAATTCAGTGAAGTGGTTGGCATGACAGGAAATGGGTAGAATGGGTACGTGGTTTGAGTTGTTGGCAGAGAGAATCCTCCCTTCCCGTCCTTACGTCAAGTTAGGCTGTTTCTGAAGTCGCGGAAGGAAGCTTTGACGATCTCTTGTTGCCCCTCCATGCCAACGGATTCAATAACGCCGACACTCGGCCAAGGATAACGCGAATGGCGAGATTTATTAAAATAATAAAACTGACATCAAAACATGATACTATCATCAGTGTATTGAGGCATTAATCCATAGTAGTTTCAATTGATGCCTCCTTGGATCCGCAAATATGGAAATCAAAATGCATAACGGCAGTTCATTGACGCAGAGCAACACATATGGACAGAATCGAGTGTTTCATTCATTGCATCTGTATAGGGGGCGTCGAATAGAGAATCGAGGCAAGCCGATGCCACACACACCCTCCGTACTAAGGTACGGAGCCGCTGCCAAACAGCCCCCCAGTTATCCACAGCCTATGAGATGTAACAGGCAGTGCAGCTCCCACATGGCTGAACGGATGTGTTTGGTGATGAGAATGGAAGCTATTCTAGCTTAGGAGACTTGGAAACGCGTGGGATGAAGCATTAGTTGTTAGTTGCTAGGCGCCTCGTTGGGAAAGGTCCCTGCAAGACTGTGAATCCACTGTTTGTATGCCCTGTAAGGTTAGGTCGAGTTAATTTAGGGGCTCATGAGGCTTTTCAATGTCATGTCATGTTGTGTTCTGAGAGGATCTGACAAGCAACCGAATTAAGACCGGATATGCCATCGAAAGATCCGAATTTACCGCAAGAACCGGTAGTTTCCTCGTTGTTATCTATCTTTGGGTATCGGGCGTTTTAAAAATGGGTTCTGTCCCTAGCAATGGCATTATGGGCTGTTACAGAACAATGGCAAAAACCCGGTGTAATGGGAAAAGGGCCGCAAAAAGCATCTGACTTCTGGTGACCGAAACTTTTGATGGATGGACAGAACAGAATATTACCACATAACATTTTTTATGGGAGAGCATCATGACTACGGATAATTATTGTCCTTTCACACGCCCCCCTTGGGTCCCAGATCTGCTTTGCTTAGCTCGACTCTGCTGGAGCTGCGGATGTATGTATCTTTTCCCCCTAAGGTACAAGAGAGAATTCGCGCTACTGCCCGTGAACGAGTCGACTCTCACTAGAGCGAGCTCCTGCTGAGGGGAAGTTGAAGTCCGGGCGGCGTGAGGAGGAGACGGTAAGGCAGGCGCGGCAGGTACCGCAGAGTCGCAGTGTAACAGAAACTCAGGCAGGCGACAGGGAAAGTAGCGACGGGACCTGCCCTGGGCCAGAGCTTCCATGGATGGATCGAATCCACTGGTGACGCCACAACAAACAACCCGAGCTAGCTAAGCTAACCTCACCTCACACTCTCCTCTCACACACACTAACGTCGACTCTGTCCCTCCCACGCAACCCATCCTAACCCATGCAACAAGAAGCATAGGACGATACTGCCACTCACCGTTCGCCGCATCCCGAAAACAGAGTCCAACGACCATGCTCCAAAATGCGGATCCCCGTGCAGCCGAAGTGGCCCCTCCCCTTGACCCTTGTCGTCGACTTGGTCCCTTCATCGAGTCGAGAATAGAGTAGAGATTATTGTCTAATCTGTTCTGATCTCTTGCCTCTGCTTGCACACCCTCAGCACCAACTCCCACTCCCTCTCCCCCGCGGCCACCAAGATGAGGCTTGAGTTTCTGCACCCAGACAGACACCTTCGACTATCCTTGCCCCGTTGGCCCATCATACCATACGGTTTAGGCCCGAGTGCTATCCATACGTACCATACCGTACCATACCAGACCACATAGACCAGCCAGTCCCTTCACTCAGGATCGCCCGTCCAATATCTATATAAACGCTGCTCCCATCGGCCTCAAGTCGTTTCTTTCTTCTCCATCCTCATCCAGATCATCAATCAACTCTTCAACACTCTCAACAACTCTTCCGTCTTCACGACAACACTTCGATACCCTTTCAACCAAACAAATAACCAACCAACCTCAACAATCAAAATGGCCGCTCCCCAGATTCCCGAGAAGCAGTGGGCTCAGGTTTTCGAGAAGACCGCCGGTCGTATGTCTCCCTCTCTCCTTCTTCCAACAATTTCCATTGCCTCTTCTACCTTTTGATATCATCGCTATCATATATCCCACAACAACCCCAGGTTCTCAGCCGAGTCCCACCCAGTCCACAGCTCCCCACCATCCATTCGCCTAGCAATTCGATTATCTCAAGCCTTATACTAACTTCTACTTCTCAGCCATCGAGTACAAGCAGATTCCCGTCGCCAAGCCCGGTCCCGATGAGGTCCTCGTCAACGTCAAGTTCTCCGGTGTCTGCCACACTGATCTCCACGCCTGGCAGGGTGACTGGCCCCTCGACACCAAGCTGCCCCTTGTCGGTGGCCACGAGGGTGCTGGTGTTGTCGTCGCCCGCGGCGAGCTTGTCAAGGATGTCAAGATTGGCGAGAAGGTCGGTATCAAGTGGCTCAACGGCTCTTGCCTGAGCTGCTCTTACTGCCAGAACGCCGATGAGTCTCTCTGCGCTGAGGCTCTCCTTTCTGGTTACACTGTCGACGGTTCTTTCCAGCAGTACGCCATTGCTAAGGCTATCCACGTTGCTCGCATCCCCGAGGAGTGTGACCTTGAGGCTATCTCCCCCATTCTCTGCGCCGGTATCACCGTCTACAAGGGTCTCAAGGAGTCCGGTGTTAAGGCCGGCCAGTCCATTGCCATCGTCGGTGCTGGTGGTGGTCTCGGTTCCATCGCTGTTCAGTACGCTAAGGCTATGGGTATCCACGCCATTGCCATCGACGGTGGTGAGGAGAAGGAGAAGCTTTGCATGTCTCTCGGTGCTCAGGCCTACGTTGACTTCATGAAGACCCAGAACCTTGTCGCTGATGTCAAGGCTACCACCCCCGATGGTCTCGGTCCCCACGCTGCTCTCCTTGTCGCCACCAACGAGAAGCCCTTCCAACAGGCTACCCAGTACATTCGCTCTCGCGGTACTGTCGTGTGCATTGGTCTTCCCGCCAACGCCCAGTTCTCTGCTCCCGTCTTCGACACTGTCGTTCGCATGATCCAGATCAAGGGATCTTACGTCGGTAACCGTGCAGATACCGCTGAGGCCATCGACTTCTACCGCCGTGGTCTCATCAAGGTTCCCTTCAAGACTGTCGGTCTCTCTGAGCTCAACGAGGTCTACAAGCTCATGAAGGCTGGCCAAATTGTCGGTCGCTACGTCGTCGACACCAGCCGATAAGCGCGCGGCTGTCGCTTGGGCAGTGCGCCAAAAGCACGCCCCAAAAGATGGACAGGGCTGCCCATTGCGCAAAGGCTTTACACTCTAAAGAGGAGTTCAGGCGGGAGTTGATTTGGGTTTTTTGGTGGTGTTGTCGAAGTAGCCAGATGGATCTTGGTTACACTTTGTGTATAGCCCTAGTTTATGAGTTTTATGATTTTCTATTAAATAACAGAACGAACATTTCGATCAACAATGCCTCTCATAAGTGACATTTCTACCTCCCTAAAGACAAATACTTTGATATGCCTGTTTATTTCTCTGCTATGACTTTTCCAGATGGTCGATTTATAACGGAACAATTGCCCCTTCTCATTAAGTGCTGTCTCATATAACTTGATCTTCGCATCTCCGAGAATTCTATCAAACGTTAGAGTACGCGGTTCTGCAAAGCCACACTATAATTTAGTAAGCTTATCATCAAGTTGGAAATATTGTAACTTAAGGTTGGGCTAGGTTTACAGTGCCTCGAATGATATATCTCCGGAATTGTAGAATTCTATGGCATTCCTGTGATCAACTCTTGCCCAGTCTTCTTCGTATCCTCACCAGATCAACTTCCAAGCTCGTCGGTTTTCAATGTCCGCATCACCATGTGCTCGACTCACACCCAGATAATTACTTATACTTCCACGGAAACACTCCCACGGAGTTCATCCAACCGCTTGGTGATCCATAGTTGTCCCATCATGACTAAAAGCTCATATCTACCAGGAGACGGGATAATATCTTCACAAACATGATCAGGCCGGGGTCGATTTACCCCTCCATCCACTACAATCTGATGCAACCCTCCTTGCACGAACCCCTGTCAGCCACCAAGCCACTTGTAGAACATCGTTGAGCATCCAGAAACAAAATCAGACCACTGCTTATAGAACATCTAGAGCGTTCAAGCGTATCTTGACGTGTCTTTACCAACATTGCCTCTTCTTGGCTGCAGGATCTCAATGGTGTCTCGAACGTGAACTGCAGGGTATAGTTGAATTATCAATATGATATGGAACCGCTTAGGGCGTGGAAAATGCCTGTGACATCCCGATGGGCCGAAGTTCAACGCATCATGCATTCATCTAAGAGTATACGTGACTTATGTAGTACAGTAGAAGCGGGGGAATGCATCATGTCTCGGAAATATGAATTTTTAAAAACAACTAATGTAACTCTTCAACACGTGCCACCGTCTTGTCTCATCTTGCCTTCTCTTCTCTTCCACTTGTAGCTGCATCGCTTTAGGCATAATTGTCAATTGAGATTTTTGCGCCTTGAGCGCCTCTTCATTGCACCCCACAGTAGCGCCCCCAGTCTTGTCTTCCATCTACTCCAGAAAGATCTCCTCCTAGGAAGTATACTGAGAGTCGTGGGGGTGCATTGGGGAGTGATTCTTGATTGTCTACGTCTTAAATCAAGAGCCACCGGGTCCACCCAGCAGAGCGAATCTTCGCACAATGCTGGGACCATATTCTTGGTACTGTGACATTGGTTAGCCATGATCGAGAATAACAGGGCAATTCGACTTACCTCGGCCTTGGTATGGCAGTACGATCGGAACTCAGGAGTTTGACCAAGAAGACTGCCTCCGAACCAAGGACCGTGTCGCTGTCGCTTATGAGTGATAACAGACACGTCCAGACCACCACTTCGAGCACCACCACTGCGGACCTCGCTAGCTCGAATTCTGGCGTCCACCAGCTGCTTGATGTCTCGCTGTAATCGGCGACCGAAATCTTTGTATAGAGTGCTTCCACCAGAAAGAACAATGTTCTTGTAAAGACCTCGTCGGACGTCAATGGGCGACTGTTGAATAACGCCGTCGACAACCACGGGGAGAGGAGTCAAGAAGTCGGAGCTGTAAATCTCGGGGTTGAAGAAGATCTCGGGGGCAAGGAATCGCTCGTAACCAACATCAACGTTGACCTGGCGGCCATTGGGATGCGAAACGACGTGCTGAGCGAATCGGGTACGGTCTCGGTCGTACTTGCTAAACTCCTTGACGATATCGGGACACACGTAACAGTACTCCTCCTTGATCTCCTGAGCTGTCTTGAGCGAAGAATCGGGCTCGCCTCGGTCTCGCAGCAGGGACTGAACGAAATAGGTGATATCTCGACCGGCAATAGGAATTGACTTGATAGAGGATCCAATGACATAACCCTCGGCAACGGGAATGACGTGGGTGACACCGTCACCGGAGTCAATAACAGTTCCAGTCAACGAGCGGTCCTGGACCTTTGAAGATGTCCAAGAAGCAGCCAAGGCGAGGACGGCCTGAACAGCAATGTACATTCCAGCGCAGTTGAACGACTCGAAGAAGATCTCGGCGGTGTTCTCACGGTTCTCGGGTGGGTTCAGGGGCTACCTCTATCAGTATGATATTTTGACATCGTTTCGGGGCGCAATATGCTCACAGGCTCGGTAAGGAGGAAGTAGTGGTCTTCAGGCTCGACTCGGAGATACTTAAAGATGGAGTTTGACCAGAATCGCTCCATGTGGTCCTAAAGGCGGTCAATTATACGTCATGTCGGACTTTTCGGCAACCATACCCAGTTCTCTATTTGACCATGTCGAATGGGATAGTGAATGCCATATCCTACGCTCGTCAGTTGAATTCAGTGATCCAGAGCTCAATGGCTGCCTACCAGGCCCGCCTGAAGCTGCTATCGCCTCATCGCCAATAAAGAAGTCGAGATCCTCAGTTCCTCGCTTTCCGCTCAGATGACCTCCAGGTCCAGCACCTCCTGTAAGGAAAGACGGCTTGTTCGCAACAGCCGGTCGTCCAGATCCAGAACCACCAGCTCCGCCAGCTGGCCCCTTGGTCGCGATCGCGGTCGGGAAGACGAATGAGGGAGAATCGTTACCGGCGAAACCTGTAAGGACGCATCAGCATGAAGCTCAAAGCTGTTTGATAGCTGCAAAAGCATATATAGTCGTTACAAACCTAGCTTGGAGAAACCCGTGCCGCTGTGAGCTGAGGTTAGCTGTCGTCGTCAGTGCGGGGGCTGGCATAAGTGAGACGTACTTGTCCATGACAACGGCGGGAGTTTGGTTAGCCATGATGGGCGTGAGTACGTGACTGAGCGCCCAGCTACAGGAGAGTAGATAGAGAGAAGGTCGAGACAGTTGCCGCGCGTGAGGAGTTGCAATGTGCGGCGACGGCGGTGGTCGTTGCGTTCGTTGGGTGAGGATTACGTTACGTGCCTTGCGAAGCTCCCGCCCAGCTTGGAGGTGAGGCTTGACCTGCGGCTGTGCTCTGCTGCCCCGCCGTTGTGTGGAACAGTGAATGGCTGGAGCTGTGGGTCTGTCTCTTTGATAACCGGGGATGAGGATGAGGTTGACAAAATTATCAGGACATTTCACGTACATTAATGAGAAGATCTATATACTGAAGCTGGGTAAAACTATCATATTTACCTGTTACCATAAGTTCTAGTTTAGTTTCTTCATAGGGATGCTCGTGTATCATTTATGCCTATATTTCTTACTTTACCGTGATCATTGTCCCACTGCACTCGATGTCTCAAGGAGCATGTAGCCCGACGTCATTTCTGAAAACGAGAGAGAAAAGAGCAACGACATTGCACCAGGCAGCTGCTTTTAGTATATTAGTGCCGCTGTATGCTTCTTTCCGTGAATCTGTATTAGAATTATGGTAGCTACTATTAATTATGAGCTTGCGGCAGTATTTCCAACCAATAACGAGGTGCCAATACAATAGAGCACCTTCTTAACTTGAAATTGAGATCCTGTGTTCTTTATTTGGCAACAGCAGCTTCCCGTCGTTCTGAACTTTCACCAGAAGTCAACTGAGCAACGAAGGACCTCCTATTCAATCCATGATGCTCTTGCCTGCTTGCCCTTAGAAATTGCCTTGCCTTTCAACTCTCCGGTCTTCTCAAAATACCGCGATCTTTAAATCTCCAACCTTTTCTCCTAAAACATTGAGCCTCGATCAACATCAATCCCCGGGTATCTTTACGCCCAATTCCCTTCTCTTACAACCATCAACACCATCTCAAACACTACCGTACTATTGCACATTCGCTACCTCATGATTTCGCTCAAGGATGTCAGACAGTCGCGATGATGATACTCACTGCAGCTCACCAACGACTCCGTACGGAACTGACGGCGCCTTTGATCGTATAATGAGAGTCGGGCACAGAACCAAAGCCGTGCCTGCTATCTTTATTCATGCCGGGGCCGGGTTCCACAGCCATCAAAATGAGCACATCCACCTCCAGGCTTGTGTTGCGTAAGACACTATCCAGTGACCTTCCAAAATCCCGAACTCCTGAACTGACTCTGAAAGTGCTGTTGAAATGGGGATGAGATTCCTCAGAGCTGGCGCCAGCGCAACCGAGGCCGTCGAGGCCGCTCTTCGTATCCTCGAGGACAAGGAAATTACCAACGCTGGATACGGTTCCAATCTTTCTATTGACGGCGTAGTTGAATGTGACGCCACTGTCGTGGACCATCTTGGCCGGAGTGGTGCTTGCGGTGCAGTTCCAAGTGTGTTGATCTTCATCCATAGCAATACTTTCACTAACGGTACTCAGATATTCGAAATCCGATATCCCTAGCCAAACTCATTCTCGACCAAAGCAACAAGCCCTTGAGCTTGAGACGAGTGGCACCAAACGCTCTTGTAGGAGAAGGCGCCAGGGCTTTTGCAGAAGAACATGGTTTAATGACATTCCCCAACGAGTACATGATTTCGAAGAATGCCAAAGATCGATTCTTGCGCTGGCTTGAAGATCTCAAGCGGGCTGATTCCAAAATCCGAGAGCCCAAGGCTCTGCCTGAGGCCGTTGACACTACCGTTACATGCCCCCCATGCCAGTATGATACATCATCACCGACAAAGCCACAGCAGTCTATATCACGGGACCAACGGGCTGCGATCGTAGCCGGTACTTGGAACGAAGGACAACCTGATTCTCCTTATGTTGGTACACCAAGCCAAGACAGGACTCCTTCACCAGACCGACCAACATCCGCAAGCTACTTTCGAGTTAGGAGTACCTCTCCTCCTACAGTCGGCCGCTCTTCTTCTTCTCGGAGAGCTCTCGAAAGACCAACACAGACGTATGCTGGGGTTGTGAGTGGTGCCCAAGGTGCATCGTCCACCCCCTTTCACCCCAAGTTGTCGTCTCGAAAGCCTAATCATATGGTTGACGATTTCAATCCTGCCATGCCAGAAAATGCAGCAAACCATCAAAAACACCACGAACATGCCACAAACAAGGTCAACAATACATCGCCAGAAACTCCTCCTGGGATGGGCTATGGAACTGATCACCAAAGCTCCACAAGTCCTCGTGGGGTTAAGCGACCTCTCAGTTCAGATGACAAAGCGCAGCCTCACTCTCAAGCTACGAAAGATCGCTTTCGTTTCGGATCTGTCGACGAGGACGCTATTACGGACACTATTGGTGCCATTGCCATCGATGATCGAGGCCAGATTGCTGCTGGATCATCCTCGGGTGGTATTGGAATGAAACACCGAGGTCGCCTAGGGCCAGCAGCTCTCGTGGGAATTGGCACGGCCGTTGTCCCTTGCGACGAAGAAGATGAGGACCAAGTTGCTGTTGCTGCAGTCACGAGTGGCACGGGAGAGCATATGGCTACTACCATGGCTTCCCAACGATGTGCTGAAAGGATTTACCATGGCACAAGACGTGGGCGAGGTGGCACCAACATCCAGGACGACGATGAAGATGCCATCATGGAATCTTTCATCGCCGAAGACTTCATGAAACATCCTGGTGTCAAAAACTGTCACTCTGCGGGTGCCATTGGTGTCATGGTAGTGAAGAAAACACAAACTGGCTATTATTTCTACTTTGCTCACAACACGGACTCGTTTGCCCTCGCTTCGATGGGAGGCTCGGAAAAACAGCCCAGTTGTACCATGTCTCGGCTTCCCGATGGTGCTAAGATCGCCAAGGGTGGACGCAAGGTTCGGCTTAACTAGACGTGCCTCTGCTGGAGATTGGTACAAAGGATTGGCGATGCTCATGAGAACTGAACACACGTTCATACTGTTTGATGATGGTAGTGATGCTGATAGCTGTGACACATGGAAGTGTAACGGCTAGTTACCGGATTAGATTGCACCCATACCCATTAGTTTCGAGACCTCCTGAACCTTCTGTTCATCACTCCTATGTTAATATTCACATTTTCGCGAAATGGTTAGAAGTATGCTTTAACTTTAGCATCAGTTACAAGGGATACAATGTCTGACTTATTTCTTAAACGCCATAAACCCGATGCTTGGCGATGATTGAGGGTATACCCTGTTATGTCAAGTGAAATTAGTGTTCTATCAGGGACGAGGCGTCCCTGTTGCACTCCCCGTTTCCTCCCTCGAGCCTCCACCATTGGCGGCAATCTTGCGCTTCTTCTTCTTCTTCCTCGGCACAACGGCGGGCTTAGCACCATAGTTACCCAAAGATAATTTCGTGCCACACGTGAAACATTCCGAGTTCTCCGGCGTCTCACAAAAGATGCTCAGACAGATCGAGCAGACAAAGCCGGTGTCGACAACTCGCCCGTGACAGAAACAGGCCGCCCGGAAATCGACCGTGTCGTGTGTTGGAGCAATTAGGACTTCGCGAGCTTCTGTGTCGGCAATGAGACCAAACATGAGGTAGTTTAGAAGTCCCTGAGGATGTGTGGCAGCCAGGTAAGTGCCACCAGTGTTGTAGCAGGCTTGCTGGAGGAAGGTCGGCTCGCCAGTGAGCGAGAGAGTGTCGATAGCTACTTGGGCGTGAGCAGCGGCAAAGACAGCGTTCATGGTTGGGATATATTGTGAAGGTTCCGAGTCGGACACAGATATGACAAGGATTCTGCCTCGAATGGTTGGGGGAGCCGTATTGGAGGAGCCTTTGTGGTTATCCCCTAGATTGGCTGTAGGCGAGCAAAGAGCTTGTGCAGCCTTATTTATATGGCATAGAGCCAATGTCAGAGCTCCAGATATTTGTGTTGTTGTCGTAGAGAGATCCTGCTCCATTGTCTGATCCATGAGTCTTCGTACCGCAGACAAGACAGCCGTTTCGATCTGCGCAAACTGCGGAAACTTATTCGCTGAAGTTTGCGTCTGAGAAACATCGTTCATGGCAACATCGCCCGAAGCGTCGCGTGAAGGTTTTGGCGGCGTCGGGTAGAGCCATTCTGCGCGGTCGACATGCGCGGCGATGAGGGCAACTTGGTTGGCGTTGCTGAAAGCGAGGTGTGCGTTGACGAAAACGAGGATGTTTGCGATGGCGCGTGACAAGGGGAGGACGTTGCCAAGAGATGCCCAGGCTCGTGGGTTCGTGTCGAGGACGACGGAGAGGAGAGAGGGAGTCTCTTCACGAGTGCCGACCTCGTAGTGCTCTGAAACATCGACGGCGTCCATGGTGAGGATGGGGTGACGCTTTGAGGAGGATGTTGGTTAGGAGACGGCTACGAGGTCTTAAGCGCGGGTGGCCTGCCTATTCAAAGGACTGAGGCAGCGACAGGGCCGTGCTGAGGTCTTCGAGCTGCCGACCAGTCGCAAATTGAGGTTCAAATCAGGTTGAGAAACTTGGGGCGAAGATTGAACGGAAAACGTTTGCGATTTATCGCATGACTCATCTGATTCCCAACACACGGAAACAAACAACGCCAACTCCAGTGATAGAAAAAGAAAGGCTCAAGGTTTGAAAGGGCCTTGTGTCTAGAAGTTGATTGACACGGCTATCATAGAAAGGGAAAATCTGATTGTTGGTTGGACGTCATCTACAGGCATGATGAATATAAGCGCGGCTGTTGGCACCAATAAGCCCCTAGAGCAAGCCCCCTAGCTCACCTACCAAACGCCTGGCCACGTGATAGCTAGCTAGACGCATTTAGCGGTTGTGGTCACTAAAACCGATGGAACCTTTGATCTAACGTTAGTGGCCAGCCAGTCTCACGAGCTGTTTTGTGGTGGGTTGGAGCTTAGGTTGTGGTGGAGGCCGTGACGGGCCCAGTCTTCTTGCCTTGTGCGGTTTGTGATTTACTTCACAGGCTCCAGTTTCAGTCTTTCACTTTAACTGCCTCGCCTCAAGAAATAAACGGGGTTATTTCTTGTTACTTCTTCAACGTCACCTTCGTATACTCAAATCGATATTCCATGGCAGAACCCACAGAAGTCGCCTCTCAGGCGCCTCCAGCTGAGCCGCAGTCACTGGAGGACCAGACCCTTATCGTATTTGCGCGCCTCATGGAGGGAGGACAGGAAGATGGCGAGACATGCAATGACCTCAACGAACTGACTAAGCTGCTTAACGACGACTATGAAGCTCGCCAGAAGGACAAGTCTCGTGAGACTATTTGCAAGGTTATCGATGGCGACTGTGTCGACACTGTTCTGTGCTATCTTGATATGAGACAGCCAGAGATAGTCCGCGGCCACGCCACTCTCTCAACTTCCGCCTATCTCAAAGCCGCTGGCGAGGACGGCTCAAAGAAACTCTCGACCTTTTTCTTTGATCGTGTTCGAAGAGGAACTTATGATGATTATATTGTCGCCTTTTGTGTTGCCGCTGCAACCTTTCCCATTGTTCCCGACCTCACAGCAGAGCTGTTCCTTCACGAAGATTTCTTGCCTAGCCTCGGCTCACTCATGCGACGAAAGTGGAAGAGCCGCAAGGTTGAGACAGCGTGTTTGGAGATGCTCAACGCTGCTTGTATGAACCCGCTATGCCGCGAGGCCATCAACAAGTATTGCATCGAGTGGCTTGAGGAGATCGTCGACCAGGACCTTAGTGAGGCCGTTCGTAGCATGAACGCAGACCCGAATCTTCAGAGCGATGGGGGCTCTATTTCCATGCGGCGGCACTCGGAGCAGGTTCAGTATCTTGCTGCCGTCATCTTGGCCAAGCTGAGGGTGAGATAAGATGCCCCCGAACCCTGTATTATATGGCTGACTGACTCAGAATTCAAGGCAGTTCCCTCCAAACCAGCATCCGGCGATAACCAATCCAGGGTTGAGGCTGCAGTCACCAGTATCGAAGATCTCTCTGACATGTTCACTAAGATGATTGTGAGAGATGAAGATCACGGACGAAAGCACTCTATTGAAGGTCTTGCCTATGCTTCTCTCCAGCCCAAGGTTAAGGAGTCGGTTGTCAACAACCCTGAGTTGCTCCAGAAGCTTGTCAAGACGCTCAGCGAAGCTCAACCCAGATCACCAACTACCTACGGAGCTTTGAGCATCTTTGTCAATCTCACAAAGTACTTGCCTAACCTCACTGAAGAGGAGAAGAAAATGAACCAACTCAAGGCCTATGCTAACGCGGCCGGAAAGCTTGGTGGCCCCGATCCCCTGAACGATGACGAGCATGTTGCAAAGCGATGCAAACTGGTGTTTGATGCCGGCATCACACCGGTTCTTGTTACTCACAGTAAGAATGGCTCGCCCGCTTCCCTAGGACTCGTTGTCTCCATCATTTTCTCCCTGTCCGTCACCAAATCCCTTCGCGGCCACCTTGCTCAACAGGGAGCGGTCAAGCTCCTCCTGGTAACATGGATGTCGCTCCCTAATACCGAGGCCGCTTCACGTCGTCTTGCAGCACAGGCTCTGGCCCGTATCCTCATCAGCACAAACCCTGCACTGGTCTTTGGTGGCAATCGCGACACTCCTATTGGTGCTGCTGTTAGACCGCTTGTGTCAATCATCCCACCCGACCCTGCCGCGCAGACACGGGATTTGCTCCCGTCATTCGAGGCAATGATGGCCTTGACCAACCTCGCGTCTATGGACGATGAGACCACGAGACGCAGTATCATCGCCACCGCATGGTCCCATATTGAGGAGCAGATGCTCTCTTCCAACAACATGGTCTCCAAGGCTGCTGTAGAGCTTGTTTGCAATCTTGTACAGCAACCCGAGGCTATCGCTCTCTACGCTGAAGAGACCGCCAAGGCCCGTAACCGCCTTCACGTCCTCCTCGCGCTCGCTGATGCCCCTGACGAGGGAACCCGTAGTGCAGCTGGCGGCGCTTTGGCTTCGCTCACAAACTTCGAGGGTGTTATCCGAGGCATAATTAATCGAGAACGTGGTGTCAAGGTCATTCTCGGAATGTGCGTCGATGACAATGAGGATATTCGTCATCGCGGAGTGTTCGTGGTACTCAATTTGGTTACTGCCGAGGGAGAAGTTGGCAAGCTCGCACGAGAGAAGGTCAAGAGCGAGGGTGGCGTTGAAACTCTCACAGAGTGTGCTAAGAAGAGTCGAAGACCTGAGGTTGTCGAATTGACGGTCCAGGCCCTCAAAGCTCTGATCGGAAATGAATCATGAATGAAGAACATATACATGCTGGTAACAGTGACGCAGATGAATATTTTTTCCCGGGAAAGGAACAAGGCAGCGGGTTTCGAAGTTTACAATGATTATGACTATGGCAATGGAAATGACAACGGGATCTATCATAACTTTCTTTGACCCAACCTAACCAAGCGCCGTGTACTTTTATTTTATGCCGTGGTATCAACCCTGTTGAGAATAGCAACGCCCTCGACATGTCCTGTCTGAGGGAAGAAATCAAAACCTCGAAGACTCCCAATCTCATATCTCTCACCCTCTCCTTCACCGCGAACCAGGACGCCAACATCCCTAGCCTGTGTATGTACGTTGCAGCTGACGTACAGTACTCGTCGAGGGCCAAATTTGCGCAGTTGGTTCAAAAAGTCCGCATCGCAGCCCTTACGAGGAGGATCAAGAACAACTACTGTCTCGTCGCGGTTGTATGTAACGCTCTTGAAAAGCTCACTAGCATCAGCAGCGATAAACTTGCAGCGGTCCTCGCCCATGCCGTTCAGGGCGGCGTTGCGACTTGCGTAGGCGATGGAATCAGCGGCGATGTCAATACCAATCGAGTGCTGGAAGAGCGAGGCGAGAGTGACGGTGAAGAGACCAGAACCTGAGTAGGCATCGATGAGATACTTGATATCCATACCCGTACCAGCGGGCGGGAGGATGTTGTCGCGGACGTATCCGGTGAAAGAAGGGAGGATGGAGTTGTTGTTCTGGAAGAAAGAGCCGGCTGGGTTGGTGAAGGTGTAGGGACCGATGTATTCGGTTGTGGTGGCCTTGGAGTCGGTGATGCAGGTCTTGATATCAACTGTATCCTCGTTTTCGACACGGACGGCGTATTTCGGTGTCTCTTCCTTGGCTTCTTCACTATCCTTGGGCACACGCTTGGTGTTCTCACGGAGAAGAATTGTAGCACCGCGCTGGTAGTTTGCAAACTCGTTTTGCATGCGCTCACGCTCACGCGTCATACCCAACCGCACAGCATTGGTACCAATAGGGCAATCTTCAATATCTAGGACCTTTCGACGGCCCTTTTGCATAAATCCAATATCAGGACACTTCTCGAATGGAATTCTGGGGTTCTTTCCCCTCTTGCTAGGACGGAATCCAGGAGGTCCGTCAAAGTGAGGCGTGAGCTTGGTGCGGTAGTTGTACTGCAGAGGACTGCCCATGGTATCTTGAACAGCGGGGACAATGTTAGGGTCCAAGTTGGAGAAGTTCTTGAAAGCCTTTTCGACAATGCGCTTCTTGAGCTTAAGCTGTTCGGGGTATTCGAGCATCTGGAATTGGCAGCCGCCGCATGAGGCGAAGTACTTGCAGCTGATGCGGGCATCGTCGCGTAGAGGAGAGGGCTTTGTGATGGAAATGAAGTCTGCGAGGGTTTGGTTGTCGCGACGTAGGTGTCGAAAGACCTTGACCTTTGCGGTATCACCAGGTACAGTGAAAGATACGACGTAGACCTGATTCGAGCCAGGTTTCATAGCGAGGCCGTCGCCTGTGGATGAGAGTTCCAGAACCTCAACTTCAGTCTCAGTACCCTCCTCTGGGAGAACCTCTGGTCCATGCTCTGTTCCCTCGCCATACTCGACTGCTCGCTCTTTGAGAAGGGCTTGAATATCGTACTTGAGGACTTCCTCAGACGAGCCCTCGGTGATGTTCTTTTCTCTCTTGGTCTTCTTCTGCTTCCATTGGCGGTTATTCTGCTGGGTTGGTCTCTTGTTCATTTGCTGAGCATTGCCGTTAACTTGCGAGTTGCCATTCGCAACGTCTGCTTGAGCGCTCGCCATGATTGTGAAAGGACGGAAGTTAGATGGTCGAGGTTTAATGGATGTGACTAAGGGTTGAAGCCTCAGACGCTTCATGAACGAACTGCTCAGAGTGCTCACTTATCAAGTGATGAAATGAAGTTTGTTGTGGTAAGTTTGAGACTTTGATATCAACAAAATTTCTTGTTGATGAGAATGAGACGAAGAAATGTTTCTTGCAGAAGCCCCACTCTGACTTCGGGGACGGTGGGGCCGTAGTGGTCTGCTTTTTTATCGTGCATCTGATTGGTCGGTCGTTGAGCGTATATCTTTGCCATCATGAGTCCTCTTTATCCAGGAGCTGGCTTTGGTTCTGCGATAGATCACGTCTTGATCACTTCAAGAAGATTATTACAGCGCTAGTTTCGATCGATAAACGACCCGTTCGTATTTCAGTCTACATTCCCTCTGTACAGAATATATATAGTAATGCTAAAGGAAATGGCTTGATCTCTGATTGGTTCAGATTTCATGATGGCGGATAGCAAGTGCAGTAAGATCCTAATGCTGTACTATTACCAGCCTGAGGTTCTAATCTTATTGGTCAAGACCGTTGTAAGAATTCCTTCTAAAGCATTTGTTAAGAATAGAGTGTTTCTACCTTGCAATATCTTGAGTCAAGATCTAGGGAGCACTTCCTCCTGACTATCGCCATCATGATAATGATTGGTTACCGGGTTTCCTGGACCGGCAGGTGATCGCCTCACAAGCCTGGTTGGTCATGCATCTACCGGGGCTGTTCCGACCATCGGCCTACCATCTCGGGGGACCTTATCGCGTCAATACCGACTTCCTTTGGAAAATATACTAACTTAGGCTCGATCTCATTTTCTTTCAATCCTCTCTTTGCTGCATTCAATACTCCATATTGTTTTGCTGAGAGGCGAGACCCGGGGAGTCGTTTTTACGCATTGTTATTCCTTATCATATTGACTTACAGTGAGTTACAGTTGTTGACAAGACTACCTTAGTCTCATCAAGGGCGCAAACTGATTTCTAATATACAGAACATCCGTACATTCAACATGAAACTCCCTTTCTTGCTATTCGCATCTAGCATTCATTATGTTTCGTTATCAGCAAGCCCTATCTTAGAGGAGTTCTTCTTCCCTCCTGGAGTTGGTACCAGAGGAGCCGTTGCTTCAGAGGCTCAAGAATGCAGCTTTATTGGGAAAGATTTGCTAGCACGAGGTGTATGGTTTTTCTCACCCTCTCATATGAATCGCTCACTGATTTCTCAGGGCAATGCTGTTGATGCCATGATCGGAACGACCTTTTGTGTCGGTGTTATTGGCATGTACCACTCTGGTATTGGAGGTGGTGGATTCATGCTCGTTCGTGACAAGAAAGGCAACTATGAAGCAATCGATTTCAGAGAATCAGCACCTGCAGCTGCCTATGAGGATATGTACCAAGGAAACGTCCATGGTAGCATCTACGGAGGACTGTCTGTGGGTGTGCCCGGCGAGGTCCGTGGTTTTGAGTATGCACACAAGAAATACGGCGTACGTATGATGAATATTCTCAAATTTGTTCCGGGCTAACAGGATTTAATAGAGCCTCCCCTGGAAGACTGTTTTGCAAGGAGCTATTAAGGTGGCTCAAGATGGCTTCATAGGTAGGTTCCAAAAACCAGGTAAAAGTTGCCCGCTAACATATCCAAGTCAACGCCGACATGGCGCATTTCATCGAAAAGACAGTCAGAGAGCATTACAACTTCTTCGTTGAGGATCCGTCGTGGGCCGAGGATTTCACTCGAGATGGTATGGTCAAACCACTATCTTTGAGACTTACACTGACGCCAAGCAGGACAGCTTATCCCTGAAGGAGGAATGATGACAAGACGACGATATGCCCGGTAGGTCAGAACTCCACATGCTGATTGAGCCTTGCTAATAGACCCAGTACTCTTCAAGCTATCGCAGATCATGGTGCGGATGCGTTCTACAAAGGCCCTCTTGGTAAGCTTCTAGACCTGAGAGCCGGGCAAAGATTAACATGATACCAGCTGAGAGCATGGTCAAGACCATCCAAGAGTCAAACGGTACCATCACGATGAATGACTACAGAAACTACGAAATCATCTCTCGCGAGGTCCTTCAAACTGAATACAAGGGCTACGATGTCTACGGTATCAGCTCCCCAGCCAGCGGCGCCGTTTCACTCAACATCCTCAACACCATGAACGGCTACACGCACCAGGGCGAGGACCAAAACACCACCCTTCACATCTATATCGAAGCCATGAAGTTTGCATACGGAGCCCGTATGCGTCTCGGTGATCCAGATTTTGTTGATGGCGTATCTGAGCTTGAGCACGAGATGCTCAATCTGACAAATGCAGAGAAGATTCGAAGAAAGATTGATCCGAAGAAGACTCAGGATATTCACAGGTATGACCCTGATGGAATTTACTCATCTGATGGGCATGGCACCTCGCATATCGTAACTGCGGATGCCGATGGTATGGCTGTGTCGTTGACAACCACTGTTAACCTCATCTTTGGGTCTTTCCTGATGGACAACCTCACTGGAGTGATTCTGTAAGTACACTACCAGTATCTTTATTAAGGCTTTATGCTAACGTCATGTTAGGAACAACGAGATGAACGACTTTTCTATCCCTGGCGTTCCTAATGAGTTTGGCTTCGCCCCTGCAGAAGAAAACTTTATCCGCCCAAACAAGCGCCCTCTATCATCCTGCACACCTCTCATTGTCTCCCACAAAGACGGTTCTCTCTTCGCTGTCATTGGCGCTGCAGGTGGTTCTCGAATTATCTCCGCCACGACTCAAGTCGCCTGGCGTGTTCTTACTTCTCCATCCTGGTCCATCAAAGATGCTGTTCGCGAGCCACGGGTGCACAACCAGCTCGTGCCCAATACTTTGCTCGTGGAGAAGAAATTTAACTCCTATGATGTCCCATCGCTAAAAGAAAGGGGCCACAATATCACCTGGGTCGACGAGGGCCTTAGTGCTGTGCAGGCGCTGACGAGAGACTCGGAGGGTGTTTTCGATGTTGCGCGCGAGCCGAGACAGAAGAACAGTGGAGGTGTGACACTTTAGAGAGTAGACGAGAAGAGGTGGAACTGTGCATATTATTATTCCTGATAGAGCAATCAATAGTGTCCTTAGGGGATCCTGCATAAGATATAGAACAATGGCAAGATTATGCCCAAGCTTTGTGCCTGCCGTATTAACTGCTCTATACTGTCGTTCTTCCGCTAAGGTTTCAGAAAAAGGGGTATCCTCTAGTCTATTCACAACCAGTCTACGCTTCTCGTTTCGCAAGTGACACCAAACGCGCCATTTGGACCGTCCACTTCTTTGCAAATTCCTCTTCAGTGAACCTCTTGGCTGACTCCCGTGCCCGTAGGCGAACTGCCAGAGGATCAGGTAGTGACAATGCTTTCTCGTAGCCTTCTGCGAATTCTTCTTCTGTTGTAGCGTGGAAACCTATAAATATTTATTAGCGAAAGATAAGTATATTACTTTGCAGAGGCTTACCTGTTGGCTGGCCGTCGATTGGCACAACGATATCGAACTTGGGACCAGCACTATCGTGAACCACGGAAATGAGCCCAGCAGCTTGGTATTCCACAACACCAATGCCGAAATGCTCATTCCACATGCCGTTGACGCCCACCGAAGCTCTTCTCAACCAGTCCAAAACCTCTGACCAGGGAGCATCAAGCTGGAACTTGACACTGTCCTTGATACCCAGCTCGTTAGCGAGAAGACGCAGCTCATACACGCGCTTTGAGTCAGAATCGTCGCGCACACTTCCAATCAAAATCAGCTTTGCACCCTTGGAGGCTTGGCTCTTGGTCTTAAGAAAGGTAGCGAAGGATCGTAGGATGAGCTGGTGGTTCTTTTCGGGCCGGAATTGCGCAAGGTAGACCAGGGCCTTCTCTCGTCGTTTCTCGCTCTCTTCGGAAACTTCGACTTCGCGCTCCATCTCTCGAACGGCGGTGGGAGGGTAGACAACTGCAATGGGATCCGTCTTGCTCTTCTGCTTGCGGTATGGGCCCCATAGGGTCTTGATGTGACCTTGGGTCCAAGTCGAGTTGGTCATGACAATATCAACCGTTGAGCCAACCCATGAGTAAATCACGGCAAAAAGCTTCCAGTAATTCTTCTTGACGAAACCTTGAGCTCCAGCACCCTTTCCAGCATGTGCGCCCTGTGTTCCTGGGGCTGCCTTTGAGTCGAGAGAGTCGAGCATGTCGGTAGAAATCGTGGGATAATGCACATATGCTCCTGTTGGTATCTTGGGGAACAAAAACTTGCAGAGACCAAGAGCAAATGCGTAGCCCATCGTATCGACAAAGACGTCAGGCACAAGGAGTGAGAAAGCGTCCCAAGCCAGGATGAGAGAGCCAATCGATTGGCCGATCAACGTGAAGTGAGGCCATGTAGAAGGGAGCACCCAATCCCGCTTAGATAGATAGAGAAATGTGATCGTAGGAGCATGAAGCTCGATATTGAACCTAGTCTGTCACAGTGTAAGCACATCGTGGCCCCCAAGTATTAACTTTTCAGGCCACTATACCTTCACTCGGTTCAGAATCGCATCCTTGGTCACGTCGTGATCGCCAGTATACACAACGCATTTGGCTTTTGGCCAACGATCTTGTGTGGCCCGAATAGCGGCCCAGAGGACTCGCTCTCCGCCACCTCCAGCATTGCTTCATTGCATTAGCTAGGTCCCATGACAACTTCCATGATGACGTACCAGAACGGATGAAAGAAGCCCACAATGCCAGCCCAGTCCTTTTGAGTATCCAGTGTATTTTGGAGGTTATCATCGACGTCGAACACGAGTTTCGTCTCGGCGCTGCCTCGGGGATCTTTGGCGCGGGCAGCAGTATCCTCCTCTGTCATGAGGGCCAGGAGATGAGAACGGCGACCCTCTGTTCGTTTTCGAAGTGACCATCCTAGAAAATGTCGTAGAAGCCCGCCTATTAGAGGCAGAGCAAGCAGGAGTGCCACAGGCACAAGCGTCGCTATTGACGCCATCGTCGGCGTCGTCTTTCGCAGTCAAGGGTGGGATGCCTGTTCGGGAGCGCGGGAAGCTAATCGGGAGGAGTATTATTACCGCGTAGAGAAGATGCTGATAGCGACAGTAATTATATGGCCTCGGGGCGTTAGGCTGATAATTTGTGGTAGCAAATGGCTACCATGAAAGAAAGTGAGCAAGAGAGCGTGGGATGACAATGTGACGTCTCCAGCTGGCCAGACCAGTCTCAAAAAGTTGGTGGGGGATAGGCAGACACCGCTAGAAATACCGAAGCTAAGCTTTTAAATCTGCTGTAAGCTCCGTAGGTTCAGTATCTGACCCACTGCAGCTGCGCAAGCTACAGGGGTTTCAACGCTTCTGACCCTGGTCACTGGACCCTTCCGTGGATTCGGTAGCCCGCGGGAGGATTTATGAGCAGACTGAGGATACTCACAGGTTTCGAGTTGTCTGAAGGTCCATTATCCCTTAAGAATACGAGATCAAGGATCAATCTGGCCAACCGGAGCTTACGTAGCGTTTAGCATAATACTTGGCTCAAGTACTTCCTCCTCATTTAACCATGAGGCCACGTCTTCTCAGTTGAGGGAAAGTATATTTCTAATTTTAGAGAAGATTCTAAACAGACTCCTAGGATTTCGAATTACTAATTTGAACTGAATCACTTGACATCCCGTCTTATATTGCGAGAAATGTATTGGTTATTTGTTGTAAATAGATGCTCATGGTGTTGGTATCGGTAGGCAACTGATTATCTCAAATTTCAAGAGAGCATCCGACCGTGCCAATAGATATACTCAACGACTGCACAATCTTCGTTAGTTGCAGTATCTGGCATGTATGTCTCAAGGAGAATAAATCAGCTGGGCTCGTGTTGAATCATTATTCTACCTATCATGAGTGTCGATACATATTGCAATTATGAATCGTAAACTCTGATTGGCTCCATCAATAATCAGGATACCAAAAGTCTATGGACATAAATAGTTAGGCATTAAGGCCCTAAGACCTCTAATAAGTTATCCTAATCTTTATGGCACCCTTGCCTAACCTTACCTTATTCCCGATTTTTCTGCAACCCACCTGGCTTCCAAGAGCCTCACTCACACCATAACCAAAATCCGAATTACATCCGCAATTACGGGGTAATGAATCAAAATGTCCCTCCTTGGACGAACCGCTCATTCTTTATCGCCTCAAGCTAGGCCCTCTCTCTTGGCCACCAATGCAAGACGTCGCATCTCACATCCAGCCATTCTCAGCTCATCATCATTATCACCGTCACCATGCGCCAACCGCAGAAACTTCTCTGTCGCTTCAGCGCTCAGTGAGACTGTCACCATGACTGCTGATACTCTGAGCTGGGCTCACAGTGCAGGCATGCCATGGTATGTGGCCATCCCACTACTTGCTATGGGCATCAACGCAACCATCCGATTCCCTCTTCAACTCTACAGTGCCCGTTTGCGAGAGGCTAGAAAACCACTGGATCCTCTTATCACGGCTTGGTCACGCCGCCATGCCCAGGATCGAAAGCTGAATGATATGAATATCCCAGAACGTGTGAGACTGCTTCGAGTTTCAGGTGCCGTTGAAAAGTCAAGACGGAGAATCTTAAAAACCTGGGGTCTTCAGCGCTGGAAAAGCTTTGCGCCTTTACTTGGAATGGTTCCCTTTGTTACCATATCTGAAGCTCTACGACGTAAATGCGGTGCTCCCTTGGGTTGGATCAGTCATAAAATTGGTCTGGGCAACACGGGCCTTGGGGCTTCGAGCAGTATGTTTGACGAGTCCTTGGTGGATGGAGGCTTGCTCTGGTTTACGGACCTAGCCTCCGCGGATCCCTATTACGGTCTCCCTATTATCTGCTGGGGAATTCTAGTCTGGAGCACTTGGGCGAGGATGTCCAAGCAGCAGCTCCAGGTATTATTACGAATCCAGCCTCCTGGCGAAAACGCTGTCGTCACATCCAGATTACAACAACTCTTGGGCAGAACAATGCTCATGATGCCCATATTGCCTCTCCTCTTTGCTGATCTACCAAGCGCCATCTTTCTCTACTGGGGTACCTCGTTTGCCCTCACTCGTGTCAACGACTTCTTTATTCAACGCCTTGTTACACCCAAGACACCAAGCCTGAGGGCCCCCCAAAAAGAGAAAGTACTCCCCTTCGTACTGAAAGACTGGTCACGGAATGCAAAGGCTTCAAACAAAAAGAACATTTGATTAAGCCTTCATGTGTAACTACCAATGTGTACTCTTAGGGAACAAAAAGCAATGTATACCTAGAAAACTCCGATAGACGCCTTAGAAACAAGAATAGGCCACCCATATCATCAGACGCTGCGCTCTAATAATCTAGTCAAGGACAATAGCCAGGATAACAATGGTCAGAATAACAGCGAGGATCAGGAGCAGGCAGCAACTCTTGTTGCGGGCCGCTTTCTGATACCGCGCGGCCTGTCGGTTCTCAACATCAGCTTGCCGCGTGTCGTCGCGAACGTTCTCAACGTTATCGGCGATGGTGCCTAGCTGCTCTCCCTGCTCATTGACGATTTGTGCGACTTGTCGGAAGAGCACGTTCAAGTCGCCGACACCCTGCTCGATGTTGCGAATCTCTTCTTCACGTTCAATAATGAGAGCTTCCTGGAAGTCAACTTCGTCTTGGGCTGCGAGCTGCGGGAGATGTTCCTGTTGTTGTAATTGCTCTAGCTGGTTGCCGGACTGAGCACCTTCGGCAGGTTCGCCCTCCTGTGCCGCACGGGCGGCGGTAACTGATGCGCGCTCTTTTTCGAGGGCTTTTCGCTGAAGGCTTTGAAACTCTTGAAGCGCTGCTTGAAAGTCGCTCGAGACCTTTGTTTGTTCGTATTTTTGTTGTTTCTAAACAGGATTAGTATGCGACAATTGATTCGAGATATATTCAGCATACCGTCAACTCTTCCCATGTCTGAAGCCGCTTAACACCTTCTCCAATCTCTCTGCACATATCCCTCGTCTTATCCATGCTGTTGTGGACTCGTTCCCGCAAGCGCGGGGTATCCTTTCGAGTTCCCAATACATTGACATCGTTGGCGAGTTTTCGGTTGCTGCTGAGAAGGGCTTGAAGTTTGCCCTTGAGATCGTACTGTAGTTCTTGAAAGGCTGGGTCGTCGCTGTAGCCGCCGCGGCGCCCAGATTCGAGATTCGAAAGCTGGTCGTACGACATGGTTGTGGTTGATGTCGAGGTTTTCCAATTCGAGATCAAATGCGCGAGTCGCTTATTGAAAGCAAAGAACCAGTTTGTTGATGCAAGCGTCAAATCAAAGTCACCTGCTGCCTTGTTAGAAGGTGGCTGAGACTATCTACAGCACCCTGCAAACATACGTAATTGGGCATGCGTCTCAGTCTAGCCAACCAGAGCGGGGCCGGACCTGGACTATCAGCACGTGACAGATAATGACGGAGCTTGGACCTTAGCGCCTGCATGGAGTGGTTGCTGGCTGGAGATTTTTATTTACTTGGGTTGAGCCTAGAGCTTCCACTGATTGTTAGTCCTTGAATCTTCAATCATCCATCCTCGACACCATCGCAAAACAACGTCCCGTGCCTTTCTTTATCCTGGGGATGCGCTGTCAAGATGGCGGCCACCACGGTTAGAAAAGCGCCCTATAAGGACTTCTTGCAGCCTGCTCTTCACAGGCGATTCACTTCGACTGCGACTGTTTTGCTGATTGTGTCCTATTTCCAAGCGGTCGTTCTGGACAGTTGGAAATCTTGTGAGTCGAATTGTTTTGAGTTTCCGTCTGCGCCTCGCTGACTTGTATCGTTTTAGACTTTTGGTCTTGGTTTCCCATCGGTCCTGCTGGCGTGCGAACTGCTTTCATCTTCACCTGTGGTCTTGCGATCGTCGTCCTCCGAATAGCAAACTATCACGTCGGCCTACGAACCACTGGCTCCGGTTTCCAAACCTTCCGAAGCACCATTGCTCAGCTCCAGACATACGAGACCCTATTTTGGTACGGCTTCTCGAGCTTGCTCTTCAGTCATGTTTTCCTCTGGGCAATGCCTAAAGGAGCAAACCTGTCCTGGATTACCTACTTCAGCGGTGACCGTGCGAGACTAAACGAGAGACCGCTTTTCTTACTCGCATACATGATTTCATGCGCTCTCACGCAAACATTCAACCACTATCGAAGAGATACTGATCGTCTGGTCCTCGCATCGTCAAAGGGCAAGAATGATAAGCAGCCCGACGCGTTGAAACTGGTTCTCTACGCAGTCCCATATACGTTTGGCGATTCTCTTTCGGGCGCTGCTAGTGCGCTTCCTGTCGCATTGGTTCTCTACTACGCCATCCTGCGATCGTTTATTTGGGGATGGGCACTTATGTTCTTGCGGATCTTCTACAACCTACCAAAGACCAACATGCTCCCGCCTAGTTGGCCGAGTGATCTTTGGCTTCTGTTCCGATGCATTGAGGCTGGAACTTTCGTGCACTTGCTCTGGAATATTGGTAACTTTGCTTTCTCGAAATTCATGGTTAAGGAGCCTCTGAAGAACGGCAAGCCTCTTACCTCTGAGTCCAAGGACCCCAACGGTAGTCTTTTGAACGGCCTGAAGAGCAAGAAGCTTTCTATAAAGGTAAGATCCTTCACGGAGACGGATCCAAATGTCGTTTCTAATCCTATTTAGGCATTCGCCATGTGGGAGCTTGCAATCATTGCCCAAGGCTTTGACGCCCGTCGTCAGGCTATCTACGAAGACATTGATCGTAAGGATGGACCTATGTGGTCTCAGGTTTACGGCATCTGTATGGGAGTGGTTAAGTCGATCGAGACACGAGTTGATACCTACGGCAAAGCCCCTGAAGCGCCTCCCGCTGAACCTGCCCCGGAACCTAAGCAGCGAGTTTCTGCTCCTCTTCGGGATGACCCCATCTTTAATAGCCGAGCGGCCCCCAAGACGATGCGAAGTGAGGTTGAGAAGCGACTGGGTCAGGTCGCAAGATCCCCTGGCGAGTCTCCTGCGTCCAAGTTGAGCCCAATGGCGAAGAAGGCATGGAAGGAGGCCAAGGATTGGGGCTTGACCAAGGAACAACAGGAACTTGTCGCTCCCGAGCATCTGAAGAGCCAATTCGAACAGTGGACACTTCGAATGATGGAAGTGGACACTGTCGCTGCTTTATTCCAGCAAGATTTCCGAACTCAATTCGCGGCCGCGGTGCTGGGCACCCCATATGCTGAGCCTACGCTTTGCATCAATGCGATCAATGTGCTTCACCATCTATCGGTGCACAGTTTGGCGGAGGATCAGTTTGGAAATGTGCACAGAGATGTGCCAAGCATTATCCGAACTTTCACATCAGTGATTAAGAAGCTGGAGGCCTTCCGTCTTCAATTTCCCTTACATTGGACTGATGTCTCGGGCAAGAGGGTGAGTCCCGAGGTGGAAGAGGTTGTGGGTGCTTTGAAGACTGCTCTACAACAAGTGTTGGTCAAGTTTGAGCCTTATAGCACCGATCTTAGACTGACATTGACTGATATTCGCTTGGCCAAGGAGGCTTCTGCGACTGAGAAGTCTGAGATGGCGGAGGTGGGACGATAGACTGAGGATGTAAAAATAAGGCATATCGGGTAGGATATTAATGTATTATGATACCATTGTAACAACTTGTATAAACTGAGAAAAGTAATGAAGCAATTATGTGCTGCGTAGTATTACTTCACATGTTGAAGCTAACTTTCATGCAGTGTAAGGTTGCGCAATCAAAGATAGTGGGGCCGGGATGATACCGTATTAACAAACCGTGTCCGCGTCTAAACGACACTGTAACCCAACCAAGGGTCCTCAGCAACTGCCAGCCTCTTTCTGTTGTCCAACTCTGGGTTGGTTGCATCAATCGCATCATCTCCAAAAGCCCACCCGCCTTTTGGACATGCCATTCTTCACCCAACCCCCTCAACAACTACAGTGACACCACTCACTGTAGTGTGTTAGTACTAATCTTTCGTTCACTCGTTCATCTTCTTAACTTAATTTAGTCATGTTCAGCTCTTCATCCCTTTTCTCTTTATACTCACTCTCCCGGTCATAGCGGCCTTTGATCGCATCGCATTGTAACTGCGACTGGCTATCTTATGCTCATGGACTAGGAATATGGCGTCTCCCGTATCTAATCGACGGCTTGTAGCCTCTATTGTCTACCGCACCCTCTACCTTCTTCTCTACGTCTGTCTTCTTGGACTACTAATAGCTACCCCTGCCGACGCCATTCATCGATCGTTCCAAAATCGGCAGCTTTACAATATCTGGATTCTTATCGCCGCTTACGTCTCCGCGATTCTCGTTGTATCCTTCGTCTTCTTCACCCGTCTATATATCAATAAGACCGATCTCGCAGCGATACCGAAGGGATGGGTACCAATTGAGAAGGGGGATCTTCGTTCGACTGTTTACAAAGTGATTGGACTGGGTCTTGGTCGCAGCGCATCTATCGCATACGAATCACGCCCCAGGCTTCAAACCGATAATACAACACCGGATGATGAAACTGTCGAAACGAGGGTTAAGCTGGGCTTTGATGGTCCCAGTGGTCCGGCGGAGGAATTAGTGGTGGTAATACCTCGACGAAAACCTGTCTGGGGCGACATCGAACACTATGGTTGGGCATCGCCTAACGCGCCAGATCTACCTAATCTCCAATACACCACCGTCTTCTCCGAACTGCCCGATCTCATTGAAGCCAAGGCTTTGACTCTTGCGCCTCATGATCCGACCTCTGAGGCGAACCCACCATTACTGGACCCCGAGGCAGTAGCTCTATTGCAGCGAACCGCCAACATGAGTCTGCGCGATTACATAGCTCATCTTGCTGAGTTGGGGGTACTCGAGATGGACGCAACCACCATCGAATTTCTGTCACGCTATGAATATGCGCGCTTCTCTAATCGACCCATTTCCAACGCTCGATTCAAAGAGCTTATGCATCTGTTTGCCGAGATCCTTCGCGCTATGGAGCCCCTGGACCTGGAGAATCTGGACGATCACACAGATACATCCTCACCCTCTACTAACGGCGACGACGATGCTAGAAGTAGGCTGGGCACGCCTCACAGTAACTCGACACGTTCAGATGCTGCCAGCATCAGCAGTTCTACTCGAATAAGACGTCAAATATCAACGAATACCTGGAACGTCTATGAGACTGCTCCTAATAGCATGAGGAGCGGTTTCACAGGGACGGGATCTATAGCACGAAGACCTAGTAACAACAGTTTTGCTAGGACTCGGCACCAGTACCCACGGAGCCAGCCGTCGACACCGAGTCTGCGATCTAAGTCATCGGGGAGCTCAGGATCTGTTATTCGACTTGCTACACGGCACGATTCTACAGATCTACCCTACGTTCTCAGTCTACGAGACACGACGGCTAGCTATTAACGGCTTAATCCTAGGGAACAGTCATTAGGGCATGGCTGAGTTACGTTTACGAATTCACGACTAAAAGTACTACCAACGGAGCATGGGATAGAGATGGTGTAATTTCCTAATTTTAATTTATTCTAGCATATATATACTTTCCTGGCTAAATCAATCAGATAGCCTATCCAATATTTACATTTCATCTTTAAATCTGATCCTTGCATGTTTTGTGAGCTCTTATGTCACTGTTACAGATGTTGCTGCAACATTGGATAGTCCCTGCGTGTAGCATCGATAAGATAAGCATCCGCATTTTCGTCGCATGTGAAATTCTTCTGCGGAAGTCAATCCACTAAACCTCAACATCACCAGCTTTCTCCAAACCAAGCACAAAAAACGGTTCCGCCATAAGCTCCTTACAGTCCCGGCTTTTTAACCTGTTCATTCGTCGAGTCCTCCTCCACTGTGCAAACATCAGTATCACTACATATCCCAACAAATACAATGGCCCCGGAACCTCCTCCACCTCTTCCAGTCGCAGACAATCGCGACGCCATTTTAAACACCCTCTCACTCCTCTCTGCCTCGAGAATGGCCATTGGAAGATCCATGGCACTCAGTCGCGACATACCCCGAAAGCGTCGCGCCATCCCAGACGACGATGACGATCTTACTCGCGGCACGCGACCAAATGAAGGACTGGGCTATGTTCCAGAGAAGAAAGAAGTGCAGAAGTTCGCCAATTCTAAAGAAGAGAGGGTGTTGAGGGGCAGAATGAAAAAGGACGCGTCAGGGAAGGCTAAGAAGAGAGTGGAGGAGAGTGAGAGTGAGGAGGAAGCTGGAAGGAGTGCGTTGGGGAAGAGGAAGAGGCCGCGAAGGGAGAAGGAAATTGAGCCTGAGCCTGAGCCTGAGCCCAAGTCCGAGTCCGGAAATCATACTCTTATTACGGAAGCGACTGAGACCAAGGAGAAGAACGGGGATGAGGGTGAAGCCGGGGCGGATGTACATGTGAATATGGAGGACAGTGTCGCCAGGGAAGGAGAAGCAGGCTTGGGCAATGGCGCGACAGACAAGAAGCGCAAGAAGAAGAACAAGAAAAAGAAGAAGCAAAAGACTGCGAATGCGGAGGCAGAGGCGGAGACGTGAGATATATCAGTTTACACTAAGATACCCATTATAATATCACAGCACTGGAAACATATTATCACAACAGTAGGTACGAGACACTCGGCGCAGATTTAACTTGCTTAGAAAATAATGTCTTCAGATGGTATAACCCTGCACCAACCATGCAACTCCTCCCAAGAATACTATATCTGTCTGATCCTTGGGTGTACTGTACCGAAACGAGCCCCTTCCTGCCGGCGAGAACTAATGATTTCCATGGAATTAAACAAAATGCCTGCCATGGTATCTTGCAATGCTTCGCACTCGTAATGAAGAAAGCCCCCGTGACTGCCTCTAGCCGTCCATTTTCCTATACTCCAAAGTAGGCCCCCCTTGCCATGTAAATCCAATTATATGTATGGCCTGTGAAAGTAAAATGTCCAAGTACAAAAGCCGTGTATGTATGTACATGTATTATGCGTGAAATGTTGGTATCCATACTAGGGAGAGTTGGTATTTTCCGAGTTAACCGATTTGATATGCCATATATTTTGCTCATCGAATGTACTTTATTGCATCCGCTTTCGCTTTCTGTCATCGTCTCCTCTCGGATCCTCGTCCTCATCTGACCTCTCGGCAGTGTCACTGGGGTTTAGAATATGAGCCATGCTTCCCCTTCGGGTTGGAGGAGCTGAGTGGTCTTTCAAAGCGAGGTTCTTATTCTCGCGACCAGCAGAGCCCCATGACCAGCCTCCAAAGGTGTCAGCGCCACCGCTAACACCGTTTGCGAACGGGGGAGGGGGCGTTGTTGGGCGTGAATGGGGTTGTGTTTGAGATGCAGTCTGTAACGAATATGTTGATAAGGAATCTCTAATCCGCTGTTCTTCAGGAGCCACACGGCTGGGCGATGGAGGCCAGGCTCCTGTTGGTGCGCCGGTGCTGAAGGGAGAGGGGGCAGGTTGCCAACCATGGGCACGAATATCGGCCGCAGTGTGACGGCGGGCTAGACTACCAGGGCCAGGAACAGTCTCGACATTGGAAAGGGGATGAGGAGCAGGCGGTGGAGGTGGTGGACCTGTGCGTAACGGGGACGACTGAGTGGTGCTACTTCCGCTAATAGATCCATATGGTCTACGTGTACCGGCGGACAGGTTGGAAGGAACCTGTGGTTTGTAGAAGTTCTGGCCGCGCGCTGGGGGAACGCCAAGAGTAGGACCTCGTCTCTGGTCGTCCTGCGCAAGTTGTCTGGGCGATACTGGAGCATTCTCGACGTTCGCGAAGTACTGCTGTCGGCCGGTGTAAGGGGCCTCTTGAGGTGGCTCCTCCAGAGTCCGAAGGACGTCGGCTTGCCTCTGCATTTCGCCTTGTAAAGCAATCACTGGAGTTTAGGTCAGCTACTACTGGCGCTTTCATCTGGCACTGATACATACCATCACGAGAGAGGACACTCTCCGCGGGAACAAGAGATAGCATGGTTCTTGAGAGCTCTTGATTGAAGTAGAGAAGTCGATTCACAGTGTCCATTGCGGCCTGGCTCTTGACATGCATATAATGGGCCGCCTCCTCGCTCCTCTGCAGGCGATTGCTCAACTCGAAGAGGGTATGCTCAATGTTGAGCAGTCGGGCATCGGCGCTGTCTGGCGGAATGGGCACGGGTTCGGCTGGCGTTCCTGGTTGCGATGTCACAGGCTTTGTATAGTTGCTCTCGCGATGCACAAGGGCATGTCTGCTGGCTCGACGCTTGATCTCCCGCAGACCAACTAGGTCGCCACGCTTGAAGTTGCCGTTGCCATGCTTGAACTCCCATAGAGTCGTATCGGGATTTCCTGTATGAAAAACATCACGTTCTATACGCAAGTTAGTCACAATGCTATTCCCCACAGATCATGCAAGCTCTGATACATACCCTTGTGAAACCCGTACATATTCAGCTGTCTCACGAATGATGAAATATTGGTGTGTTTGAAATATTGACTGGGAGGCGTTAGTCGAGAGCCAACCGGACAGCTTATGGGATGTTCGGACGCACGATAGAACTTTTGAGAAGTCGGCCGAGGGCGACATAACGAAGCTTTCAGCGCTTGCAGACCACGAGATCAAGTGCTGGATATTAGGGTCTTCCAGCATGCTGTCGCAATGTTAGCAAGATATCGCGAAGGCGGTGGCAGCGCGATCTCACTTGTAAAGCTTATGGATGAAGGCCGTCTGCACGATCTTGGGTTGATGCACAGCAGCGGCAGCTGGCGGAGGCGCAGGCATGCTATTGGAATTGTTGTTTGTAACATTGTTAGAATCGGGAGCGGGAGAGTTCTTGGGTCGATCGTTGGATTTGCCGTTGGCATCGGAGTCAGAGTTGTGGTTGCCAGTAGAAGATGGCGCAGGTGATGTTATCTCCATCGGGTCGCCGTTGCTTGGGGGAGACATCTTGATCGTTGGCGTTGGTATAGGAATTATGCGAGCACCCATTGACTCGCTATGAGGAATTGAGGTCGAATGTGGGAAGGTGTCAGTCCTGACGGCCATGTGCGCTGTAGCCATGATGGTTAGTCGACAAGAAGGGTCATGAAGACAAAGAACCAGGATTAGGGTCGACAGATGCTTGCTTTCTTCAAGAAGCAGAGGATGCAAGGAGAAGCGAGCGGCAGGCGAGGACGGAAGGAAACGGGGAGGTTAAAGGATGGAGTACATCGATGTATGAAAGGTGAGGTAGGAGGGTGAACACAAGGCCAGCCGATGGGGGTGTGAAGGAGGGAGTGAATAGTGGGTGTGGAGCGGCTAAACTTTGAGACGACGACGCATGAAAGTGAAAGAGTAAGGCAGAGGCAAAGGGAAAGAGAATCCGGAGATAGAGATGTTATCGCGGATGCGAGACGGTGGATCACAAGCCGAGAGACATCGGAGGAGGGAGGCGACGTCAAGTGGTAGCGGAGTCGGGATCGGGGCCGGTTGATAAAATAATACGTGCCGTACTGTGCAGTACTTGCGACGTGATGCGATGCAATGCGATCAATGAGCGCGAACTGGGACTATGCAGGACAGAGCAAAATCCTCAAGTAGCTTACCTCATTCTTTGGGCGCAGAAACGAGTCGGTGGGATGATGTCGCGCAGCGCAGCGCAACTCAGCTTGTCCAAGCGCTTCCCAGCGTTGGTAGGCGAAATACGCAGTGTTCCTTCGCTTGGAGAAGGAAAAGATGACAGGCAGTGACAGGAGAGGAGAGACGAACGACAAAATGGCATGCGGTAATAGCCCCAGACAAGAACGGCGATTTGCAGCTGGGCTGGTCCCGCTAGGTTCTTGGTCCACAAGCTCTCAAACCAAAAGCCAAGAAAGTGCTTTAGGGAGGTCGGTCACTAAGGTTAGTTTTAGGCGACACCCTGGCTAGGGTACCTTAGTTGCTGTTGATCAGCCTCGCATAGGGGCCTTTTCAGGACTCTCGGCCTTCTAGAAGGCAGCGGGGGAGGCGAGATTTGTCGCTGAGTCTATCTTGGCACCTCGGCCAGTTGATAGGTTGTTCGGGCAAAGGGCACAGCCAGCGCAAGGACGTAACGATAGACGAAACCGAACAGATCCCTGGTAGCGTTCGATACAGCTCGGTGATGCCGCGATGATCAAACGCTTGGTTGATTAAGAAATCTTAGTTAGGTTTGATCCTGATCCTGGAGTCCAAGGTGTCCCAGCCCAGCAATGCACAACTGACGAATCGTCAGGCCGGCTGCTGGCAACGACACCTACGTGGGAACGAGCGGGGAGAGCTTTCAGAGCCGAAAAAAGATTGGCGAGTGGCGGTCGAAGAAAAAGGCTGAGCGCCAGAAAACAGCTTCTGGGCACTGTGAAAGAGTTGACGGGAATGTAGAGTGACAGTAAGAGCGGTTCAAGGAGAGGCTAAGAGCGGAGAAGCTCTAGCCAGACCCAAATAACTGGTTGTGTGTACTGCAAGGTACTGGTAATAGAGAGTCCAGGTAAAGACAGGAAGAGAGAGAGAAAAGAGAGAGAAGTCTGGCAGTCTGCTGGCCAGGACAGGACTGATTTCTTTTTCTGGAGCTGCAAGGAATCCGATGCGATCAATATCAAATGGATCCAGGGTTGGAAATTTGGGGGCATGGCTAGCGAGGACTCCATGGAGATAGAATGGGGATGGGGATGGCTCATGGCTCATGGCTAGCATGGCTACCCACGGAAGACATGGGGAGAGCCAGAAGGCTTGCCCAGCTGAGGTCCAATCGAACCCGAGGAGCTTAGTCCCCAAGAAGAGCCCACTCACACCCACTTCAACCTCTGCTGGCACCCGCATCCATTGTTCATAATGCAGCCCTTCCCATTAGACCCTTACACTCACTCCTTACGTCCCACACCCAGGAACGGAGTTTTCAAGCACTGTAGCTTGGCTCCTGATGTTATGATGACTGCTTCGAACCCATTTTCAACTGCTGCAACAATGAGGAGAGTTGATAGTCTCGCTTCTGTCAAATACAACGGTCCGGAGTTCTGGATCAATGACATGCCTCAAGCAATGGTATAAACACATCATGGTTCATTGGAATGCGGTTCCAGCGCCCAGGCTGAAGGGACTCATCCGTTGTCTTGGTGTTACAACTGAGACTTTGACGTGTCTAGTTCAATGGAACAATAGAAACTGGTACAGCGCTGCCAAGATCAGCACCCGTCTCTGCACTTTCTCCGAAATCTAGTGGTGGCTTCAGAAACAGATCTGGGATAATGAACCCGTCAAGAAGTCGCTCCAAACCCATGCCGGAGATGGTAAGAAAAGCTGACACGAAGAAGCGCCCGGAACATTCAGCAACCATCCTCGACGCCATGCCGCATCTTCTCCTTCATGGTGTGGCAGTCTGGCGTCTAGAAACGCTGGGAGGCAAACTGCGATGTGTGGCGCCCAGCCTCGATGGTCCGAAGAGGGTGTCTTAAGGGGGCATCGGCAGGACCAGAAAAGAAAGAAAGAAGAAGCCCTGGTATGTTAGAGCGGTCAATAGTGGACTAGACCATTTTTTCTCTGGATTGACAGATGCATTCATTCAGTGGGTGCAGTGTGTGTACGTGCGTGTAGAAATGTTGAAGAAATTGACGGTGTGGCTGGACACATGGATAGATCGTCCCCATCAAAAAGCTCGAAAGTTTTCCTTTTTCTGTGCCTGGATCCAAAAACCTCGTGGAAATGTCAAGAAAAAAGCCTCAACGTTGCTGCATATACCGGGTTGTTTGTGGCGATCATTCTGCCGGGAACGAAGCCGAGTTTGCGAAATCGGAAGGGTGGTTCGTGATCGTTGTCATGAAAAGCAACAGCCCTAGTCGTATCCAGTCGTATTCAACAACGAACCAATGCCATGATCTAGAAGACATCAATCATTACTGATCATGTACACACAGTCAGCTATCGCGCAGAATTTCCTTGCTTGGATATCATGAACCATTAGCACAAATACATAGAAATGCGTAATTACGGACGACAAGGCGCATATGGTGCTGTATCATGTCAAGTAGAGTAGTCAACCTTTGCTCGGACCCTCTGCTAGCTCACGACTTTGACAAGGCTCCGCCTGTGGTACCACGGTGAGGGTGAGGTTGCAGCACTGGATGGAATTGCTCTCCAGGATCGTGAGATAGTGCATCGACGTGACGAGATGGCGGGCGGGCTCTAGCAACGCAACGCAGCCAAGCGGTTGGGTGAATGGTGGATGGATCTGAACCAACTTGGACGGCCCGGATGACCCTGGCTCAACAAGTCTGTCTCCCTGGCGTGTACCCTTGTTGAGCTGGGTACCGTTTCCGCAAATCGTTGCCAAAGAATTTGCATTGATGACTGAGCAAATGAAAGGGGTTCTGTTGTCATGATGTGCATTGCACGTTGACTGAATGAATGAATGCTCTAGAATAATCATTCATAGTAGTTGGTGGTGTGTATTGCTTGATCTGATTTGACTTTGACTTTGATATTAATGCAGGCACGGATATTGTTAAAATGTCGGTAGTCAACCAAATCTGCTCTTTCCATTTTCATTTCGCTAGGTTTTCCGTGGTTCTTTTGTTCATCTCGTTATCATCATTGGAAGGTGCTAAACTATGTCTTACTGAAAGTCCTCTAAGCGGGCAGTTACTGTTTCCCAGCTTGGCAGGAGGTAGGTACGCTTTCTCACCCATTGATCCCTAATCTACCAGGGAAGCGGGACCTCTGCGTGCTCCGTGCTCTCCTCCCCGTCCGTGAGGTGGTCCGGCTTCTGCTCCGTGGCCCATTGACCGTGCGGCCGTTGCCCGTGCTTCCCGTTGTAAGGTCCTTCTTGCCGCTAATCTCAACTCAATGTCTATTCCAGGAGTGTTAGGGCAGGTAGACAGATCTCCGCTTCCACTACCCATCCATCTATAAGGAACCGTTCGAAAATCGGAACATGGTCAAACGTTCAATACTGCTATATTTGATACGCAGCCTCGTTCACTTACCCTTTACGACCACTAAATCAATGCGAGGCGTTCGGGGCTGATTCAAGGCCAGAGAGTCAGAAGCTAACCCTGCCGGTATGTACCTAGCTCTTGGAGGTTCGTTCTATTATGATGATCTGCCAGCCACTTTAACTGTGGTCAAGTACCTTAGCTCTCTCCGCTAGTCGGACCTTGGCGATGGTGTCCCGATGGACTTAATGACCGAATCTATGGCTGCATCTCGGACAGCTTCCCCTAGGTAGCTAAGACCGACCTAGGAACCAGGACCAGACCAGACCAGACGAACAAGGCAAGCCAGGGGATCAAAGCGGGATCCCAAAGGAAGCAAACAATTACGTCTCTGTGACCCTGTTCAACGGCCAAAAGAAACCGACCGTTGGTCACGGCGTACGCACGCACAGAGCCTGGCTCCAAGCTTAACACTAACTAACTAATACGTGTGCTGGATATTTCTTCGGTTATTCTCCTGGAATTCTTCGAGGGTTCTCGTAATAGCGACTGCTAAGTGGGTTTTAATCCTCTTTTCTTGGAATAGGCTCACCAACGTTCCACAACTTACTGAGCAAGGACAAAGACCAGCAACACTCGTTGTACTCGTCTATCGTGTTCTGGGCTATCCCGGCTTGATCAACTTCTCGTGCCTGGGCTCCACAGATTCAACAAGATGACTTTTAAGTTTCTGTTAAACGGGGCATATGGGTCTTTGTCCCACCGAATATCAACCAAAGATGAATACCTATCATCGACTGGTTCTTCAACAAATGCCGTCTAAGCATGAGCTTTCCCCGCAACAGATAGCATCATCAACGGTTGAGCATATCCGGCCCAGCAACGCTACTCCGTGCTGATGTGCAAGATGATGACTCGCTCTCATCCATGATTGTTCAGTCCTGAATGCATTCCCGCCTCAGGTCCATGGTCCGGTGACAGAGAGAGCCAATAGCCAATAGCCAGCTACGGAAATAAGACAGTTCAGCTTTAAAGGGTAATCAGACATGTGAATTCTAACTTCGCGAGGCAACGTTGCTGACGATCTTGGATTCAGGGGATCAACTGCCCTCCCTACGTTTCCCAGCCAAATGAGGCTTACATAGGCCGTTATCGCCATTTCGCATCTATGAATGTCATCTCCCCCAGATCTAGTTAAGGCTGGCAACCAACGGAGGTCACCTCAATAATTCCATTGAGCTGAGGTCACAATCTCCTGACTCATGTTAACAGGGCAAACCCCCACTATGCAACCAATATCTCTCAATCCTGACGCATCTACTTGACGTTGAGCCTCATGCCATTAGCAATTTCAAGAACCAACATCTCAACAACAAAATTCCCCCTGGTCGTTTCCAAATATATTGCAACACAGATTTTCGGTACACGTCGAAGCGTTCCATAACAGGGCCGCGGCGTAACTAAGGTAAAGTATATCGAATGGCAACACCACTGCATTCTATGCCTACATCCTCGGAACCACAAGCCCCCACAGCTGGCAAACCACGGGCTCGAACTTGACTTCACACAATTTAAGATTTAACGCCGGCTCGCCACCAGCTTGAACCAGTAAACTCAAACACCCACCACAGGCCACCATCCCGTCCGCCGTGGGATGCCAAGCCTCGGACCGAAGAGTTGGGTCTTGACTCTTGTTCAAAACATTTCATCAGGATGTATATCCCTGTGCCCGGCAAGCTCCTAGAGCTTTCTTTCGCTGCAAGGAACTGACATAGGGCCGATTTCTATGGCAAAACTACTCGGGCTATTACATAGTAGTTGTGATCAGTTCAGGCAGAAGTCGAAACCAACAGACAGGCTAGTCAAGTATGACCAACAACCAACTTCGTTCTTAGCATTTGGTCTTGCTACGCTACCACTTGCACTTGCAATGACATATATCAATATTTTACGAGAAACATTGGACAAACAAACATGCAAGACCTTTGACTTAGCCTTATGCTTAACCTACGTACCTACTCCGGGCTTCGCTTAACGTGGGACAATTGCCTCTCTGCCATCGTCAATCTTTATTACGATAATTGATACGTCTCAGCTCACGATAAAAAAGAAAGTGTCTATCACTTCCCCAGCCTGCACGGCCAGATCGTCCCGTCCCCTGGTGTGAGATCTCAGCATATCGAGCTATCTACGTGATTGCTGACTAGTGGCATCTAGCTAGGTGTTCACGACTCAGTTACACGGTTAATGTTTTCCCAGATTACGCATGAAAGAATCCCACCTTATCTTACACTGCTTCAACCCATCTCACAAGGGCGTTGGACTTGGCTATGGCGCACTGTCCGAAACGAGATGATAATAAAGGGGAACTGGCTGAAACAGGGATACTCTTCGGCTCATGGCCGGCCAGCCGCCAGACCAGACCCGGGGCCATGGATGACAGGACAGGGCCTGGCACGTCACGCCCTAGTTAATGCTCAGAAGTTCTGATTTGCATAAAAGGAACTGCATGAGCGCTAACAGGTTCTGTGGTTGTCGAAATGTTCGAGAACGCTCCAAGAGACAGTATCGGTTCTTCCGGCGACAGGATTCATGGCACTTCATATTTGGTGTACCTAAGCCAATCCGCTTTCGACTACAACCTTGTGCTGTGATGGGCTCTATTCCGAGCTGACCCTGTCTGTGGGTATTAATTGACATTTTGGGATGGACGCTTCCGGCCGAAAAGCCTTAACCTCTCGCCATCTCCGACTTTTCAGCCGGAGTACAGGGAATGAAGGGATAATTTTTTTCAACTTACATACTGTACTAGAAGATAGTGCACGTCTTGGCTGGCAAGACTACTGGGTCTTCGGCAGTTGAATTTGCTGCATGGCCTGTTCAAAACCAAGACACTATCGTTTTACACTGAACCCGTGCACGCCAACGATGTTACTCTATCTGGCAACTTGTTTGACAAAAAACCTCTGTTCACTACAAATTCCTTCTTTCGGAATTCCTTCTCTTTCGGCGGGACCGGCGCGAAGCCATACGTCCGATACGTTGCCAGCCTGGCACTTCAACGTTGCCTTGTTTGCTTATAGGAAAGAAGAGGCAGGTAAAACTTTCAGGGTCTCATGATCGTCGTTGACTTCCCGGGTACAACACCCGGCTGCATTTTTGTTCAGACAAGCGGAATGTGGAGAGCAAATTTTGATATGATTAGAAATGCTCAACATGGGATATCCATGTATGTATGAACGACAGTTGTTGGCCCCTGGTTATTCCCTTCAGTTCGGTGAAGGACTATTCAGGAGTCAACTACTCTGTACAGGGTATAAGATTTCACATCCAAGTCTGAGAGGAATTGGATAGATGCTCTGATCAGGCTGTGAGGAGGACTATACACACACACAATTCTGGGTTGTAATCACATGCTGAGACTTGGTCTCTGACGATGTAGAAGCATCGCCGAACTCCCACAGCTCGAATATACATATGGATTACCCTGCTCAGTCTTGCTCACGGTCAGATGATGGATCTACTAGGATTATGCAGAGAACTAGATTCTCTAGTTAATGGGGATGCGGGATCAGATCGTGACATGCCAGTTATAGCCGACGGCCCTTAAATTAATAAGGCAATGGCGGCATATGGCATCGAATGCCATGATAAAATAGCCATAATGAACAGAATAAGATCGATACGAACTTCATCCTGAGGAAAGATCAATGCTTAACCATAGCCCTATCAGGGCTTCTATAGAAGTGGCTATCTTTCCTCCTTGATTCAAAGTAGTGATATTCATTATCTGCCATGTCTGAGGAAACAATGAGATTCCATATTCCTCCAAAGTTATACGTATTCTAAACCCATATTACAATACTATCTTCGAGTCGTCAGCATTCCTCTTAAAAGTCATCATCTTCCAACCCTCCCATTCGTTTCTCGCCAACTTCACGAATCTTGTCTCCCAAGATTGTCCTTCCATAACGCTCTGCGACTCTACCAGCAGCCTCCATCATGCGACCTGTGCGATCCCGCATCAGCTGCACCATCTCTAGTGCACGCATGCCTCGTTCTTCGCCCTCACGACACTCGACCGCCAGGAGTTGCAGAAGCGTCTTGTCAATCTCAAGCTCGAGACGTGAGAGCTGTGAACGCTGCGTGTGGCTGTCAGATGTAGCTTCCACGAGATCTCGGAGCTGGGCTGCTTTCACATTATGAAGCATGAATTGCTGCTCGAGCTTGCGTGTCTCTGAGGAACCATCCTCGTCTTCATCCTTGTTGTCATCATCCATATCAAGGTCCTCAGATCCCTCCCGGGTTTTACGCTTTGAGGACTTGGACTTGGGTGCCGAGGATATGGGAATAGAAAACTCGAATTCAGAGAGAAGAGGTCGGGGAAAATAGGGGTATTGGTCGCCACCCTTGAGGATGATGCAGTGGAACTTGTTATCAGCCACAGCGATAGGGAAGTACGATTCGTTCTTTCGACCTGATGCCAGACGTTCAAGTAGCTTGGTATCTAGGAGAGGAACCCATGATGCTCTTGAAGGTTGGCGCCAATGGAGAAGTGTAAGAAGAGTACCTGTTGAATCGTAGATACAGGGGTCCTAGATAGCAAATCAGTTGGGTTCCCTGTGGTCTGTTCTGTAATGGCGGGACTTACACCGTTGTCTGAGAAGAATACACTCTTAAGTGTGACGCCCTCGGGAAGAGCTACTGTATCCTCATTCTGACAAATCTCATCTCTCTTGACATTTTCGATGGTGTATAGGAGGCGGGTGTTGCCATCTGCACCCATGGGTCCGTTACCCATGGTCAAGACATAATCTCTCCAGCTGGCGCACGTCACCATTGGTGTGCTCTTTGGTCGATATACGCGATATGGCATGCCAAACAATGTAAACACTCGCACGTAGTTGCCGCTAGTCGTGACAGTGATGAACGACTCGCTCAATGACATGGCTGTCACGGCTTCGCCCTGAGGTAGTTCGATGCGCCAGTCGGACCGTTGCGTCCATGTCTCGTGTGGTCGGTAGAAGATAACTGCAGGAGCATCTTCCCTAGGTGGGCATGAGAAGAGAGCGCCATGCTCAGTCAAGCAGGCCTTATCATAAAGGAAGGTATCCGTAAAGTGAAAATCTCGGTGGAATTCATGGTCGTAGAACTCGACCGTAACAGTGTGATGGCCGTCTTGATCGACTGTCCAGACGAAGCCAATAAGATTAAGGCACAGGTACTTGCGGTTCCCACGCCATGGAGTTGCTCCTGGTTGAAAAGCTTCATGGTACTGAGGTTCAAGCATATGGCGACGCTTGTTCGAGAGTCCAAGATCATGTTCATCCCGAGCTCGTTTCAGACCTTGTGTAGCAGTATATCCAGCACCATCATCATCCTCCACGAAGTCATCATCGCCGTATCCTTCTCCACCTTCGAGGAAAGAGTCAAGACTTCCTAGTGAGTCCCTTCGAGGTCTTGTAGGCAGACCTTGCTTGTGGCCATTGACATGAGGCGGCCTTCGATTCGCAGATAACTCGGCAAGGGGGTCGTGAATAAAAGGTGCAGGTTGCGTGTCCAGCTTCAACAGGGGCGAGAACTGGTCTGTTAGGACGTCTGGGTAAATGTAGACTTCACCATCGGTGGTTGTGAAAGAGATAATGTTCTTGGTAGGGTGCCACGCAATGTCAATGACATTAGAGTAGTCGTATCTCGCAATGACGGATTGTGTCTTGGTCTCCCAGATCAGCACCTTTCCATCTTTGCTCGCTGATGCAAGCATGGCACCATTGGGTGACCAAGCGATGGCAGTGATATCAGCCAGATGACCGTTTGCGAAAGACCTTTGTTTCTCCCAGTCATTCTTGGAGATGATCTGGACGTCTCGGGTAGGGGTCGGTACGGCAAATGCCCTGCCATCTGGATGCCATGCCACACGCGTTGAGATCTCGCTATCTGTATCCACGGCACCAATGATACCATCCACCTTTCGAATCAACTCTGGTTCCTCTGCTGTTAGAGAGTAGACGTAGACAATTCCATCTGTGCCAGAAAGTGCAACTAATCGCCCTTGAGGATCGAAGCTAACATTTCGCACAGCGGCGGTATGCTCCCTCAAGTGCTTGACCTGTGTAATGTCCTTTGTGTTGACAATCTTAACACTGAGTTCATCACTTGCGACAGCGCACCATTGGTGATCGGCGGTTAAAGCAACATCGCGGATTGGCAGTGTCGTCCGAGTGAGGAAGCGCTCAAAGGTATTTGTCGAAAGGGAGTATAAGCTGACAGTGCCGTCCTCAGAGCCAGCAACAAAGAACTCATCGCCTGCAGCAACAGCCACATTCTGCTCCTGGCAATCATCAATATTGATCGGTTCTCCATCAGAGCCTGTTCTATAGAGACGGATCGTGTTGTTGGAGCCGACTGTGACGAGACGAGTTCCATCGGGGGTATAGGCGCAGCGAGTAGTTCCTTGCGGATGGGCGGGTCGAGGCCGTGCTTTGGGGGCAATTGTTGAGTCCATGATCGTCGTTATGATGCTGATTTATCGTTCACAAATAAACGAGCATTGGAATATTCGCTATGGTAGAAGGGCGACAATGGGTGATGGTTGGTTTAGAAGTGGGACATCGTAGGCGTTTCTCGGGAGACGCGTTTGAGCGCGTCGCAATTAAAGTCGCGGAAAGACCCCGCGATTCGTTGCCAGTTTAGGGGAATGCTCCACTAAAATTCAACTCCCACCTAAACATCTCCAACGCTTTTGTGACTGCCTAACCTAGATTAAATGGGACTTCCAGAATATTTTCTATAAAACTGACAACAAAACATCAAAATCTCATACTTGATCACTAGTCATATTCCTGTTGTGGTCTTTTAATATCTGAAAAACATATCAGCTCCAAGTTACAATCATGCAGTCTGCAGACCGTGACCATTTCTTCGAAACAGAGTATGTATAATCTCATCTTCAACAACGACCTTAACTAACAACACTTACAGTGCCGTCCAGGTTCAGCGTCAACGCAAGGCCGCAAAGGCCAGCAACAAGAATGGTGACCCTGTAGTTATGAAGTCCAAGATTCTTGCTGCTGTTCCAGACCCTGCTTCACCCCTCACTTCTGTATTTATCGCCGAATCGGCTGGCGCTGTCCGCCGAATTAACCTTGAGGTATGTCTGGATAGTCTCAAGGAATTCTAATACTAACCATTTGTAGACTGCAGAGACCAGAACGACGTACCGTGGTCCAAAGGCCCCTGCCACTTGCCTCGCAACAGGAGGTCAAGACAACAAGACGGTGTTCGCAGGCTCGTGGGACAAGGACATCTGGTCATGGGACATTGAGACCGCCAAACCCGGTCGCAAGTTCAGTGGCCATACCGACTTTGTGAAGACCGTCATCTGTGCGACCATCTCAGGCAAACACATCCTCATTAGCGGAGGCGCCGACAAGAAGATATTCGTCTGGGACGTCGAGTCTGGCAAACGGCTACATACCCTGCAAGATCCCACGACGACAATGCTTGCCGTCCAGCACCTTGCCATCGATCCCGTCCTCAGCAATGCGACCACTGTCGTATTTGCCAGCTCAGGCAGTGACCCGCATATCCGACGGTGGAAGGTGACCCTAGACAACTACGAGCAGCTGCCCGAGTCTTTCTCCGACCGCCCCGATGCTGAGCGACTTACTATCCAGGAACACGAGACCAGCATTTACCGCCTTGTCTATGACCGGATGGGCGAAGATGCAGACCTCTGGACTGCCAGTGCTGATGGAACTGCAAAATGTCTGGCGCGTTCAAGGAACTTTGTCGCTGACGACTCGCTTGAACATGGGGATTATGTACGAGGTGTTCTTGTAACAGACCAATGGGTTATTACGGCTGGTCGCAATGAGGATGTCAAGGTTTGGGATCGATCATCTGGCAAACTGTACTGCACATTGGTTGGTCACTATGAAGAGGTCACAGACCTCGTTCTCCTGCACGATTCTGAAGGCACTCCCCGCAAGGTTTGCAGTGTTGGCATTGATGGCACCATTCGTACATGGCCTCTCACCAAGTCTGAGCTTGACGAGGTTGTTGTCAAGATTCAGAAGGCTGCTGGGCCCAAAAAAGAGGAGGAGGAGAAGAGCGGCGGCATATTGACTGCCGAGGAAGAGGCCGAGCTCGCAGAACTCATGGATGATTAGACCTCCCCAATAATAGCAACCCTAGCAAAACTTCCTTGTCTTTCAGAAGACTCTGGAAGCACATAGATACTTTCTCGTGGCCGCTCTGTTGTTACCTCAGCCCCTGAAACACTTGCCATGAGTGGTGTTCCATGTCACAAAAGTTCAGCTCGAGTTTGTCTGGGGAACATACGACGGAGAGCTGCATTTCCTGTGTAACTGCAGGTCTCAACTCGCTTTTTTGAGACACAACAGCGTGGACTGTGTCTCAGTCCTCGCGTGAAAATCTGTTCAAACAGCCAGATGGCAAATCTGTTTGTAACCTGGATCTCTGCGCTGACAATGTTCCCCTTTTTCCAGGAGTAGACACATTCGTGATAGAATCTTCCACTTCATTTCTCGTATTATTAATCCCAAAAAGGGCTGGATGATCGCATCCAACCAGGAGAGTCCATTGTTGCCTCGAACAGATTGACGTCTCATATGCTTGTGACGTGTTGGCCCGTCATTCCATGGAGTGTGATGTGATACTGGACCATGTCCTACATGTCGAACAAAAAGTAATTATTTTCCCAGGAGATGGGGAGCGGGATGTGATCGATTATACTCGGTACTATCACAAATGATGGGATCTGATCGCCAATGCATCACATCCCTGTCACGCTATAATTACCCACCGTGCTTGCTTTTGTTCAGCCGTAGAGCGCAGGGAGTAGCAATCAGCAATCAGTTCTCTCTGATAACATTGCTTTTAATGCACCGCCGTAAGGCTATCGTAATTGCCGGTCGAATTTGCAGGGTCCATCCCGTTGAGAAGACGATGAACTTTGCTTCTCTCGAAAGTACGTGCACGTACTCAAGTATAGGTTGAGCTTTCAAGATTTAGGTTGTACCGCGCACTGATGTTGTGCTTAAATGTGACGTAGAGCAGCAATAGAAATGCCTCAAGCCGTGGCACTGTTCTGTTAGTGAATGTTACCGGACTTAGGCTCAAAACTTGGCCCTGCGTAACCATCAAGTTGCATAATTAATCAAACAAATACTATTGCCATGCCTCTTGTTGAGCTTCAAGAGTTTATTGCGACTGACGCAAGCAATTTCAACTCCAAAGTTTACCGCAAGCCACAAGTCTGACTGTTGGCCAGAGACAATAGCTTTGGTTGGCTATTGAAGATCGTGTCAAAGCTAAAACCAATGTCACAGTAACATTCCAGCTGATCTACCACACGTCAGTACGTATCATATGGCATATATGCACTGTAAATTCAATGCCGTCGATCTCTGTCGGCCAAACGAAGCTGACCCCTTGCTCACAAAAGTGACATATTTGGACACACATGATCCTGGCCAGTTCCCCAAATTGCAAATTTGAAGCTGTCTCTCCGCCTCACAAACAACCTGGCCCCTGTTCAGTGACGATTACACACTTCCTCAAGGTGGGTCGTCCTCGTGCTGAGTATCCATCTATTCTAGCTTGCGGGAATCATGAAAAAAATGAGAGCTCGCAAGTTGATCTGTGTTTGGCTAGGCTGGACGGCTTGAGCAGCCTGAGTTAAGCTGTGCTGTTTGGAGCAATAGATGAACTTCTCCTTTATAAGTCGCCAGCATCGGCATCCTTTGTGAGTTATCTTGTCAACACAAGCAATGTTGTAGCTGAATATTCCGTAGATTTGTCGTAAATGAGAATATGTCAGCATGTTGAAGTTGAAACGATAGCCATAAGCCACAAGTCATGGCATTTACCGATGACGATGCCTGCCAAACTTCGATCCGGTAAGACATGCAGGCTCTAGCCAAGTAGCCGGAACCTGTTTGTGTATATACGTATGCATCAGGGTACTGCATGCGCAGGACCAGTTCGCATTTTGCTGCTTGGTCTCTGCAGGATCGTAAGGCGCTGCAAGGCGTGCTTCAAACCATCGATCCCCATAAGCCAACCAAGAGGACATGTAACTCCGACCAAGGAATCCTTCAGCAAGGGGAAGAGTAAGTTGAGACATTCTCAGAGTCGCGAAGCAGCTGTTATTCGGCCCCGTCGAATTGATCCAAGCTAGATTCACAAACAGTCCCTCTCTGGTTCCAAAGCTATCATCAGGTGGTTCCCAACTTGTTTCCTTACTCTCTACTAGGACTTGGCGAGTTACACTAGCAAACAAAGAACGGTAAGTGGGGAGTAAAAATAGCCGCGCGGTGCGAAGCGTCTCGAGGCTGATGTCCCAGCTACCCTTGTTGACCGGCTCTAGTGAAATCGCGAGACATATGACTGATTCAGACATCACCACGAGGCTTGGGTCTGTTAGACAGCTTCTGGAATCCGCAACGGTAGCGTTGACCGTAGTGAGTGACTTAATTACGGAGTACCAAGACCCTGGATTCGAAGCTCAATCAGTCCCATTTCGCATACTGATCGACATTAGACATGGGCCAACGATTATCAATTGACCATTTCGGAATGAGGCCAAAATAGAAGTTGATATCCGTTAATTGACGTGGGGGGGATCGACAGAAGGAGTGGCCCACAAGGCGCGAAGCCTTCTAGGCCTTCTAAGGCTATCGACTGGGCTGGAGATTATTCTCTGTTTCTGCCTGTATTTTCTTATCCCCCTTGAATTTGACCGAGTGTGATTGAGGCCCCTGTATCCGTAATTGTGAAGAATACCTGCAGCAAACATTACAAGTAGCTCGCTCATTGTACAGCAATTGGCAAATAGGATTCGAGCCGGCAGTTTCCTCACCCTGTATCGTGTGTAGCCACAGTCAGAAACGAAGTATATGCCGGCCGGCACGGAGGATTTGTTTGGATGCCGAAGATAGTATGATATGGTAGTCTGTACTGCAGTCGGTGAGTAGTTGTAGCAAAGACCGTAGGAACGTGTGACAGCTATTTCTGGCTTCTCTGTTTCATGTTTTAGCTCAATGTTTCTTCTCTTCGGGCTTGAATCTTAAGTGGGATCGAGTAAAAACAACCGAAAAACATTATAATGGACCTCGAACCTATCATATGTTATACAATGGGCCAAATTTGTTGTCCATGATCGAATTGTGACCAAAATGCAACATACTTGGATTGAAGTCATCTTGAAGGGATAGTGTCTCAGCTGAGCCTAGAACAGATCCTGGAACATGGAGCATCCTTGAAGAATGCCCTTGCATAGTGGGGCGGGGCCGTGAGCTGCAACATGGAACATGGGTGGCCTCTGTGCCCCAGACACACGACACGCAAGGTCCTCACCACCTTGTGTATTGCCATTGGTGCTTGTGTTCGTGTTTGTGGTACATATCTTGAGCACTCTCATTTCTCGTTTGGCAAACGCGCTGAAGGGAGAGTTGCTGCAGGTGCCCGATAGCTTGGTTACAGGTTGCGAGCCGCCCAGTTCAGCCCAGCCAGCTGGGATAGGTCGGATAGGATAGGGCAGGATATACGGAAGTGGATAGATATGGATATCGACGTCGAAGCTTGGGCCTCCCATCCAGTTCATATCAGCATTGCTCTGTTTGGCTCCAGCTCAGGAGGCTAAACAAGCCAAAAGTAACCCTGCAGTGGGCGACGAGAGTGATTAACTGACTGGGCGGGATGGGTCTCGGCGCCTCTGAGCTGTTTGTTTGTTCGTCGGGGCTCGTCGATCCTGTGCCGGTAGTATGTATGGAGACCCAACAGATTGTCGATAAACCACTAAAGTGGCTTGCTTTTTCGCTGCGGTAGCCCGATAGTTGCAGGGTTCAACAACAACCTGAAATCTTGGGCCATGGAGACTACGTTGAAGGGGAAATAGAGGAGACGCCATCGGTTGACAGTGGAGAAGAACTGGCGACTTCTATAGAAACCAGCACATCCACGTCTGCCTTGGTTTGGATATTGGTCGCACCTACCTACAGCTGCTAAGGTCTTCTCAATTCCTTATCGTCTCGATGGCACTTGCCTCTCAGTTCTTCCTTCCCTGACAACACTTCTTCCTCTTGCATTCTTTTCTTTCGCTTACCATTACCCCTTCTCTTCCATATCCCCAGGCTGGGACTATTAATTGCATACCTACATTCATCACATCTCATATCTGAGCGCATTCTCTTCTTCGACTCGAGAAAGCTACATCCTTGTAAGATCATTTCTTTGTGCATTCTGATTCCGACCAAGCTAATCATCTGATAGACTTTCTTATGTGTAATTGAGCGTGTTTCATATCAAAAGTTTCTCGGCTGCTCCCTTTCCCCAGCCCAAGGGCCTTAAACGTATCGAGCATTCCACCAGCATAATCCCTTACTTTAATTCTACCTCCCCCGCTTATTTACCATTCTCTTCTTGCCCGTTGAGAGATCGTCCGAATCAGTGGCGCCTCAAGTGTCCACCATGTCTACCAACAAGCTCCATGGCAGCATCGTTGCCTTTGAAGGCCATGTAGATACGATATCAACACAACTACGACTTCTCCCAACCTCACCGCAGATTTTGATTCTTCCCAACATTCAAAATTACATTTCCAACAAGGAATCCGGAAATCAGTCAGACATTCGAATTTATGTCAAGAGAATTCACGAGGCCGCAGTTGCTCGTTACGAGGCCGCCCAAGCCTTCCTACATGGATCACCATCAACCGGCAAGCGACTTGTATTTATGAACGGTGGTACCCCGAGTGCGCGAACACTTTGCATCAAGGCCATTATGAAGTACGAAACAGACGGAGACTACAACCGTGCCGAGTCGTTGTTCAACCAACTAATCAAAGATGGAGTGGTTGGGCTGGATAACCCAGTTAGAGACTGGAGAAGACAGGACATGTTCGAACATATCGATAACGAGGACCTCGCAGAGGAGCTTGAGGATCCCATAACACGAGCTATGCGAGCTGCTGATGCCTTGGACCGACAAACAGCCTCCCTTCAACCATCCAATGATTTGGATTTGACTTTCACAACCCGCCCCCGGAGCAACAGCTTGCCTCTTTACGGCTACAATGACAACTTTGGGGATGATGCGCCTTTCTTTGTTTTCGGTGCTGCGAAGAACAATGATGGTGGGAATGCGGCCAATGGAGCTATGGGCTGTTCTTACTCGCCCCAAGCCACGAGGTTTTCTGCCAGGCATTATGACCGGTCTGCAGGCCGCATCTATCGCGATCTCTCCAACTTGCAGTCTCCCACCCCCACCC
>JABCJY010000272.1:0-52024 GCA_013184415.1 Fusarium concolor | reverse complement strand
ACCACCCTTATTACAACACTATATATTAATTTATAAATAAATATAGTGTTGTAATAAGGGTGGTGAGATATGGGGTTGGTGTTGTTAGACTTTTGACCTATTACTTTACTAATATATAACAAATGCTTTGTTGGTTCTGTTGGTTCTAAGGTATATTAATTGAAAAGGGAAATTACTCACAAATGCTCTGATAATATGATATACCCAGTGGGCTGAGAGAAAGAAAAATAAATTTGTCATGGAACGATTAATTATATTTGGTGATTGCAGAGTCCAACAGAGACGATTACACACAACAAAACACTATTGTCTACGTATATATGGTATAGATAGGTACCTAACGCGCTTACGCTGCAGTGGATCAGTCGTATGAACACAAGGGCTCACCGTCAGAGTATAAGTAAAGTATCCCATTGTGTCCAGAGAATGCTCCACAGTTTAATTCGATGCGCGTATTGCAGACTAACAATGTGAATGAGGTAATATAACCTGGAAAAAAAGTTCGTCTATAGCGGTAAGCTAACAAGACTTTGCGGCAAGGTTCTTTACGCGAATAGCTTGTCGTATTCCTTGTTTAATATCTACTGGCGGATATTATGAATAGATGTTGGAATTGGTTAATGGTGAGGGAAGAGCAGTGTTCTTTGTTACCCTGGCAGGTCGCGTTACCTCCCTCTTCTTCATAGTGGATACATAAAATAGACAATAGAACGAACCGAGGCTATTCATTGTTCTAGACCAAACGCTCGACAAGGGTTTGTTCCGTAAGCAAGTCGGGTCCCGCTAATAACTAATTCGGGGCACTTCAATGCGGCGGAACTTTTGCTCGCACGATGGGACAACCAACACCGCGTATCTGCAGCTCTGTGATCAATCAATCGTCGTCCATCAGGACTTCGCTATATCCATGTGAGACCTTGTCAGTCGTGTTGGTTGAGGCAGACTATCACCTGATTATTGTCACCCCTGTGCTGTGTCCTGATTGTCTTAGAATTACAGTGAAGCCGAAAGCCTATCAGTGGTTCGGCCCTTGCTGATTGAGGGGCCTGTGTGAAAAGGTTAGAAAGATAATTTAATACGCCATTTTCTATCTAGTCCTAGGTGCCCAGATCAATGATAGTAGAATTAATATATTCTACCCCGTGTTACAGGGGTTCCATAGCTATTGGAATCTGATCAGCATGAGCTTAATTCGGCCTGACAGGAGGTTAATTAACTCACATGTCTCAGGAGGTTAGCTCACGTCATAAAAAGTGTATTACGTACGAGAGGATTTCAATTGCCTCTTGTTTCTATAACCCGACAGGCTCGTCACTGGTCCGAGCATCTGAGCCCACAATAGGGGGCTAAACGCACCAATCGATACAACACAACACTACCCACCAGCTGCACTGACTGCGCCGCCGCCACGATGCTCTCATCCCGAAGCTGGTCTTGTCGCATGACGTCCACATAGAGCTTGTCATACAAACACTGGTGGTTCAGTCGGCCAGGTCACTGCTTGTTGTTTGTTGTTTGACTTCACGGATTTATGGTGTACGCATGCTCTGTCTATCGATAATACTGAGATTTTCTTAAGTGATATATTTTCTGTAGGATCCTGCCTGAATGAGAGTCCATCGACCTATAAGACAGACTTCGCAGGCAAGTCGAAAAGACCCTTAGATACAGCCTCTGGCTTGCCATACGAACCCTAACCCCCTTCAGACCTTGAATCTGGATGACCAGGTTTGAGCTTAGTCAGTGGTAACCATCTTCCAATCGCCGTCTGGAACATCACCGTTGACGTACTTGTTGACACAAACAACTCCATCGCCAAGTCCCAGCTTCTCGCGAGAACAGTCACCACCAAGATCGGCCTCAGCACCTGGAAACACGAATGTTAGCTTGACGGCGATCATAAAGATAGGAGTACCGGGCAGGATAATGACTTACAAACATAAAGAGGGGTGAAGGTAGGATAACCAGAGTGTCCTGGCTCAGGACCAATATTTTTGGAGTGAGATCGTTCTTCGGATTCAGACTTGCTGATCTCCCAGCCCCTTTGGATAGTGTTGGAAAAGACAAGATATTCAGCCCAGCCGATCTCAGTAGTGTCCGAGCCAGATTCAGTATTGGTGATCTCAGTACCAGCTGTGTATGTGTACTGCTGTCCACAGGTCGTCTGGTCAGGCTCGCAGGTCTCTTCCGGACCCATCCTCATTTGCTGGCCATAGGTTGTGTAGGGCTCGCCCTTGAGGTTGATGATACAGTTGTCGTTCTTCTGTCTCTTGTTGAAGATGGGAGCGCGTCTGACCTTGGTGATATCCTTGGTAGCGGAAGCAGGCTTGGGCTTAATGATGTCCGCGATAACAGGTGCAGGGTTTTCGGCCCCGAGGCTACGCTTAGAGGGCCATTTGCTGACATCGTCATTGCAAATAGAGCCACAGCAGTAGCTGAAGAGTTTATTGAGTTAGCTGCATGCCAGAAAGGAGGGGAAGACCACGAAGCAGGGGTTCTAGACGTACGCGTATCCAAACTTCTCAGTCAGTTCCAAGTCGCCACATGGAGTCTTGTTCTTTTGGACCTGGCGGTAGAGCCCGTTGCGGCAAGGCCAGATTTGGCCCTCCTCTTGAGATCCTGGCAGTTGGAAGAAGAGCATGCTGCAGCCGTCGCCAAAGTTATCCGTATCAACCCAGACGTCATATTTACCGTTTGAGTTGGACGGCCAGCCTGTAGGATCAATGCTAGCAGACATGCAACCGGAATAATCATTGCCCTTGTCATCCTTCTCAGGATGGAATCCGAGTTGGAAAGAGTGGACCTCCAGGTCATTGGGGTCTGGGTTGCAACCTTCGGCGCTATAGAGATCAACGTTGGTGAATTCCTGGGCCTGTACACGAGCGGCGGACAAGGCCAGAAGAATGAAGGAAGCTTTGGACATCATCGTGATGAAGGTAGTTTCTCAAAAACAATAGAACCGAAGGTGGGTAATGATGTTGAGAAGAGTTGGATGGGGCTTGATGGTTGGGGTTGATGATGGGATGAGGATTTTTGACTTTTTATGCTGGGAAACATTGGACTTTATAGCTGTTAGGTCATTAAAGAGGCGTTGCAAGAAAATGAACACAATCTTTGTATTTCTCAATGACGTTTCGACCTTGGAGCTCAAAACAACAATGATTGTCTTGAAGGATTGGAAGGATTGCATCGGGCCTTATTCTGAACTCCTTTCTACTCATCGCTGTTGACAGGGAAATGTTTTCCGGATCTTCACATAGAATGGACAAGTCTTAGTTGGATCCCTTTCTGTATGTGCCGATCTTTACTATGGTAAAACCTGCTGACTACAGAGTACTGCACTCTGTGCTGTCAGGTCGGCCGACTATAACCCTGCTACCTGATTCATGAGGCGCTTCTTGCTGATCCTTCAGGATTATGTTACAACAAAACCCCAAGTAAATATGGTGGTGTTTTTGAAACAATCAAGTTGTCGTATTTATGCGAGGATTCAGCTTACTGTGTCGTCATTATGGACGGGCCAACCCCTGTACCCCTGACTAAAAGTATTGGCCATAGAGATAAACTAACGTGGATCAGCACCTTGTTTAACTTAAGACTCAGGGCAGATTTGCCAGGCGACCAATCAGCTTATGGCAGTCGGAATTCCATTACGGCTCAGCCCCAGCCCCGTTTTACAGCCCCCAAAGATGATCCAATGGCGCAGCTATAATATGACATAGTTTGAATCCTTCACAATTAAGATGCCACAGAGCCGCATTAACTAAGATTCCTTTTTTCGATAAGAAATCAGCCGACTAGAATCCTTCTTGCAGATCGTTTCGGGATATAGCGCAAATGCTACTGCATTCAGAGAGAAATGACCTCACGGCGAGAATATGTCTTTCATCCTTTTCTGCAGATCATGTGGTGGGTTCATGGCAAGGCAGGTTTTCATGGTAACGCTCGGACTTTCATCTCGGACATTCTCGCTGAAGGGGCGGAGGGCGGAAACTCCTGCCATTGAAGGATCAGACTGGACTATCTCTATCAAACGCCGACGAGCAAAAGGAACCTGCTCTAACTCTGCTACGCTTAAACGCCAGACATACGTAATAGATTTGGTGGGTTGAGGATAAGTATAAAAGCCTGCCTCCAAACCCTCAATCGTTCTTTCAACTCAAGCTTCATCTTAGCCCTCAATCAACCCTCAAGTCACTCAAGTCCCATCCACCAACTTAAACTATAACACAAAATCTCACCAAGACCCCATATAAACAAGCATTCGTCTCAACTACCCAACTTCAGAACAAATCAGCCAAAATGCACGCTTTCAGCACTCTTTCCACTATTACCCTCGCCCTTTTCGGCGCTCAAACTGCCAACGCCTGGCTTTTGGAGTTTTGGGGCACCCAGAACAGTTGCTCTAAGCCTTCAGGCAGCGCTGCTGACAGCTCTGCCGGTGGAGAGCCGAACCAGGGCAATGACTGCATGATGGCCTACTACGATCTCGAGGCCATGCTCGTTAAGGACTGGGATGAAGGTTGCACGGTCAAGTTGTACGACGGCTCGAGCCTCTCCTGCGAGGGTGAGGTTATTCTCGAGTATAGCAAGCAAAAGGCCAAGGATGAGGAGAAGCTGTCTGAAGATGGCACCTACATGTGCCTTACTGATCTGGCCGGGCACCCAGGACCCTACTATGCGTCGTACACTTGTGAATAAAGGAGGAAGGCGGAAGGCGCGTGGATTTGTTGAGTGCGAAGGATTTGTATATGCGTTTGGAAGAGCTGTTCAGAGTCTTCAATATCACAGATATTTGGTATATCATTGAGAAAACTATGTAATTGGATTCAACGGAAGATTGTTTATAAGTGACTCAAATGTAAGCATAAATTCTAGTCCAATTACCAAGCTAGCTTGGCCAACAACCCGTGAGGACGCTTCCTAACACAAAACTTGCGACCCTCATCACAAAGAAGTTGGAAAATACCAAAAGCAAATGGAAGGAACCAATACTGAACAGGAACAGTTGTTGTTCCAAGAACAGGTTGCAGTGGTGGCATATACAACCAAAAAATGGCCATGACAAGGGAGAAGAGAATGGCCGGGAAGAGATACCAGTTCTGAGTCTCTTTGTTGAACAGAGGGGGATGCTGGAAGATACTGAGTCGACGCGTTCTCGTAGCCATCAAGTTGAACCATTGCATGACAACAAGGTTGACAAAGTAGATGGATGAAGCCTCGTTGGTCTTGGCGAGGTAGTAGTCGGAGTCAATGCCAGCGGGAATCTTTCCAAAGCTGAACCACAGTTCACTAAAGGGGATGCCTTGAGTTTGAAGATACCAAAATGCCATGGCGAAGGAAGCGACTGTTTGAAGGACACCGACAAATCCATAAGAGTATAGGATAAGCTGCCAGTTTACCAAGCGGTCCTTCTTGACATTGCGAGGGGAACGGGTGAGGACATCGGCCTCGGGCTTCTCATAGGAGAGCATTGTGGCGGCGGCGCAGTCGGTGAAGCAGCTAGTTTATGATTAGCCTTCAGTGAAATATGGTGGCTTAATATGGCACTTACCAGATAATGATCATAAGGAACGATGAGAGGGCTTGTGGCAGACCAAAGGCGACAAAAGCCATGACGGGCCAGAATTCGGAAAAGGAACCAGCAGGCAGTAGGTATGAGATGACCTGGGATATATGTTAGGTAAGTAGACAAAGGTGGCCAGACGACGTACCTTTTTGAGGTTATCGAAAACGACTCGACCGTACTGGACAGCCATGATGATAGACGAGAAAGTGTCCAATAGCACCATATCAGCTGCTTCCATAGCAATATCAGAACCGCTACCCATCGAGATACCAACATCAGCAGCTCTAAGGGAGGGTGCATCATTGACTCCATCACCAGTCATAGCAACAACACTATTACGCTGAAACTCTCGTACGATACGTAGTTTCTGCTCTGGTGTTGTGCGAGCAAAGACAATCTCTTCGTAGTGAGTCAAGGTATCCCACTGATGCTCGTTGAGAGCCATGAGCTCCGGACCGCTGATGACAATAGCTCCAGGGTGAAATGGCGCAGCACGCTTGGTATCGGTGGATCCTGATGAAGTATCAACGCTAGCGTAGCGTTGAAGAGCTGAACTGTCGGCAACATCGCGGGCGGTGACGATACCGGCTTCACGAGCGATAGCCAGAGCAGTAAGAGCAAAGTCACCAGTGACCATTGCAATCCGAACCTCGGCACCTCGCAGTGTGCTAACACAATGAGGGATGTCGTGTCGCAAAGGGTCAACGATGGCTAGCAGGCCAACGAGAGTAAGGCCAGCCTTGGACTCCTCTGTGACTGCATGTTCAAATTCGCTCGTTTCCTGGTTCTTGGGCAACTCATTCTTCTTGACAATTTTGCGAGCCAGCAAAAGACATCGTTTTCCCTGTGAAGAGTAGTCGTTCTTCATCTGCTCAATCGTGGATAGCATGGCAGCGTTGAGTGGCACGTTCTCGCCATGCTCGGATATATAGTAAGAGCATCGGGTGATCAGAACGTCGGGGGCGCCTTTGATTGTCAAAAGGCTACATACAAGCGTTAGAATAGTCAATGCGGTATGAGATAAGCATTGACTCACATATCTTCCGTGTCAAAGGGCGAAGCCTTGCTGAAAGTAGTAGCTATAGCCTCTGGCTTCGCACAAGAAAAGCATCGAGTCATAAATTTATTCTTGCTGTTGAAAGCCAGATCGTAGATCTTTTTCCAGCAAGCCCTAAGGTAGTCGACGCTGTTGGGATCGACAAATTCAGCGAAACGAAGAACAGCCTGGTCAGTTGCATCACCAAAGATCTTCCTCTCAGCCAAGGGAGCGTGTTTAGTGGCAGCGTCGAACTCGGATGCGTTGCAAAGGGCAGCCATGGCTCGAAGTTGGATGATGGGATGAGTAGATGTGTTCAATTGATCGAATTTACCACGTGCGTTTTCAATGGTCATGTTAAGGCCTCCGATAGCACAATCCGAGACAGTCATTTTGCCCTTGGTCGACATTTAGACACGCCTCAACAGAGGAGTTGGATGAGGGACTTACAGTGGTGAGGGTGCCAGTCTTGTCAGAGCAGACGACTGAGACGGAACCAAGTGTTTCGACAGTCTTGAGAGACTTGCACAGAATCTTGTTCTTCTTCATTAAGTTTGCAGTAATAGTGAGACCAGCTGTGATAGCGATGGGAAGGCCTTCGGGGATGAATGCGATGGCTACACTAACGCAGTTGACGATGAGTGTCGGGACGTTGATGAAGTCGGGATGTTTCTTCCTCAGGAATGCGCCCCTATCAAAACGTCAGTAGGCTGGAAAAATGGGATACAAGGATAACGTACCAAATAATGCACACAACAGCGATCATGGTAATCATAATCGAAGCGATGATAAGGACAAAGTACAGTACTTCCTTTTCGAGAGTCGTCATTTTGACCTTTGGCTCGTTTGTTAATGTCGCAATACGACCAAAAACGGTCTTGTCTCCTGTAGCAACCACAATACCAGTACAAGAACCAAGGATACAGTGCGTGCCCTGTAGGCCGATATTATGCGTCTCTAGATAATTTGTATCGGTATGATCCACGGTACCTGCCACCGGTCGAGACTCGCCCGTGAGGACTGAGCGGTCGAATTTGACATCAGAAGAGACTTCGATGAAGCGTAGATCAGCGGGGAGCTTGTTTCCAGCTTTTACTTTGATGACATCGCCTGGGACAATCTCTACAGCGTTGAGATGGATGAGTTGGCCATCGCGAATAACGTCGCCTTCTTCGGGAAGCATTTCCTTGATTGAGGACATGGTTCGAGATGTAGACCAATCTTGGAACATGTTGAAGAGAGCTTGGATGAAGAAGACAGCGAGAAGCACAATTGCGAGGGCCTGCAAAATCGCACGTTAATAACACAGCAAACAAATAATTTGTAGTAGAACTTACCAGGTTGGCGACAGCAGGAGGGTCACCTAGCGGCTTCCACGAGATAAAAACAAGGATGCAACCCGTAAGAAGAATACTTCCAAAACCACCAAAGAAGTAGAGGAAGATAGTTCTGAACCAATGAGTCTTGGCTGGTGAGGGGGCATTTCTGCCGTACTCTTGTTGTCTCCTCGTAGCTTGTTCGGTTGAAAGGCCCGCAATGGATGATGTCGTGAGTCGCTTCTCAATGTCGAGAGGTGAGATGGTATGCCATTCGAGATCGGCGAGTGCTGTGTTCAGATGATTGTTAGTAGCTGTCGGCATGGGATGATAGGGATGTGAAGGCTTACCTTTTGTTGCGACGTCTTTAGCTTTGGCGATTTCAGCTTGCTCTTTGCCCTTAGATTCCTCGATGTTAAACGATCTATAGAAGATGTATGAGTACACTAGTTGAGACCGAAGTACAGTACTGGAACTTACACGGTGCGATAAGTAACAGGCAGAACAAGAGACGGATCAGGGTGATGTCTTGAACCCGCCCTAGAAATCCTGAGAGAATCATTGGAACGAGAGCGACCGCGAGAAAGAGTGCGAGTTTGTCGTGCAGCTGGGCGAGAGACTCGCTGGTCTTCCTCGTCATCGTTCCAGTGAATGCGCTCACCGTATAAGGCGGCATCCTTTTTCTCATCGTCCGCCATGTTGAGAATAGCGAAGTGCGAGAGAAGAGAAAGAAAAGGAAAGAGGAATAAACAAGATAGAGGAGTAGATTGAGTGCACAAGGGTCGCTTCAATTGCTGCGAGATTTTTGGAAAAGGCAATGATGGGCACTTCAATCTTTATACGAAAGCATAACATAGGTGACACGCCAACCATAAATTATTGTTTATCCTGCAGCGCCCGCAGGGTCGGTTTCCATTAGCAAAACCATCATCATAGATGTCCCAGCCTGGATGGGCAGGTCAGCACCTGAAGGTCAAAGGATTGGATGGCGCTACAAGAAATGCCTCTCAGAAACCGGGAGCCGGCTGTGATAGTGCTGGATGAACCCCTAGATCCGGGCCGGACATGGGGGGAGAAATTGGATGTGGGTATTGGCTGCCTTTGTGCTAATGGTCGCTTCGTACATGATACATAGATACTGTACGAATCGAGTTTACCGATTGAGGCTGAGCCTCTGAGGCATGTGAACTTTTTCCACAGACTAAGCAGCGGGCGCTGAAGCAGATCATTCTCGTCTGACAACAAATCCCGCATACATCACCTGCCACAGCCCTCAGTTCCCCTCTTTCTTACGTACAGCGGACCACCAGCGGATTACCTATTTAAAACATAGCGAAAGCCACGAAATAATCAAGAGAGGAAACAATTTCAGCTTCAGACCGCTATCTAATGGGATACTGCATTGTCTCATGCATAAGCTGCGCGGGGGCCACCAACCCAACAGCCAACTGACGTAGCGTGCGCCATCCGTCCCGAACGATGTCCAATTACAGGGCGAAATATGATATGACACCTCGAAAAGAGAAAAGAGGAAGAGACAACCCTGCATAATGAGGGAGTGGGGGGAGAAATATGACGCTTGGATCAGGCGCTAAAAAGCTTGTTTTTCTGTCCCGAGGCTTGGCTTTTGGCGTTGTTTACTCGTATCCACACGAGTTATTTCCCTCAGAGCTGTTTGGGTCAGATTTGAGACTGCTAGCGAGCTGCCAAATTCTGCTAGCGCTGAGAGGGGACCCTGAGCGGTGATATGTCATTTTCTTTTTCGCAAGTCATATTTGTCGAAAAGAAAGGGCGTGGTTTTCCACATTATCTCTTCAGATGCTATTGAGCTTGTGGAGTCTAAAAAATGATAAGAACTACTTAAATCTAATCTAAACTTATATATAATATTAGGTACTTCATAACAGATACCAATCCCACAAGCCTTGCGCTGCCTAAAGAGATGTATTTAAAAAGCTATTCTACGAAAACATAGTATATCAAAACAACCTCACGAGATATGAGGTCAACCTATTCATTCATCTCAGCGTTGTTAATGACACTAGGGAGACCATGTACCGGATCAATAACGTAGTCACGGAACTTTCGAGCCGGCACGCGGTTTTCGAAGAGATAGTCGATTTCCTCAAACGTGCGATCACCAGTCTAGTGAAAGGAATATTAGTCAACTGCAAACATGGATGGCAAATAACCACACATACCTCTGGGAGACGGAAATAACTCCACGCAAAAGGGAACAAGCTGAGACCGCCCCACAGAAACTCAATCATGGCACCTGCATTTGTGGAACCAGGGTTCAGGAGATAAGGGCTGACGACTGTAATTTCCAGATAGCTCATTCCATTGAACGTAGCAGTGAGAGATAACGTTTTTGCACGGAGTTGGTCGATGGTACTTCGGCGGATATAACAAACGCTAATGGACTAAGCGATAGTGAATAGATCAACTGCATGATGATGAGAACCGAACCTTGGGCCCAGGAATAAGCATCATTGGTCTTATAATCAGGTGCAAGACACATCAATGCGACAACCCATAGACAAGCAATGCTGTACCCAAGGCCGTAGAGTCAAGCACGTCGACGGCCGAGCCAGTAGATAGGAAACATGGAGAAGAAGACACCGACAAAGCCAACACTATTGAGGCCAATACCCATGTTGAACGCGTTTGCTGAACTCTGACCAGTCTGCTCAAATAGATACACGGCAAAGCCTACAGGGTTTCCAGAGAAGTTCTGCACCATAAAATCTGCAGATGCAATCTCAAGACAACGCAAATTCGAGCCCTTGGAACAGTCGCGGAATGTAGCTGCAACTTCCAGTCCTCGCTCATACTGGTCTGTTTTGACCATCGTAGCAAGAGTATTGGCATTGTTTGTATGGCATTGTTTTCTGGAGAGTCAATCAAGTGAGGCTTTGGTGTCTTCAAGTCTGTTCTGTCGGGTTAACCACCATGTTGACTCTGGTGCCCACCAGAGGAAGCAGAGGATAAAAACAGGCCACACATTTGCAGGGAATTTGTATGCCTAAAAGTCTGCCCAGTGGACAAAGGCACGTGTGATACCAGTCTTGGGATGTAGGTGATGTTGCTTGAGGTCTAACTAACTGACTCTGGAGAATCTGGGGAAGAAATCCGGGGTCAGTGATCTTCCCATGGGGTTATCGTTATCCTGAGTTCCTCGAGGAACGTACATGCCTATCCTTGTGTAATAATTTAAAATACTACCCCAGAACCAAGGTACAGGACAAAGCTAATTCCTTCAGATCAGAATTAACCGACGGTTAGTAGCAACAAATGGCTGGGGACAGTAGCTAAGATAAGGCCAAGTTACCCTATGGTTCATACCCGGGGTTTATGCTACCCGAGTCACCAATTATTAGTTGAGCACAGTTACCGACTCATTAGCGCTTAGTTTCAACCAGAGAGATGGACTATTCCATCTTCTTGACTAGTGCATTTCTGGACTCGACAGTTGGTTGGCTAGTTAGGTTCTCGAGCTGAATTAAGCCGACGGGAAATTTGAATTCCAACAAATGCCGATCTATCGCTGAATCAGCATAAACTTTAATCCGAATACTCCGGCGGGTTTCAACCCTGTCGGGTAAATCTGAGGCACGAATCTGAGGCTTTAACTAGATTGCATAGTCTTTCCCTCAAATATTCTTTCAGACCTGCACTTATGCCAAGAATTCATTAAATAGAGGATTTTAGTGCGTCTTGACACATCAATTTCGAACTCCTGTCATCTTAAATACCGCCAGTTATTCTCAATTCAGGACAATATCATGGCATCAACTCAACCATCTCCGCTGGTAATGGGCGGTGCAGGATTCAGTTATCAACTCAACCCAAACCCTGAATCCCTCCCAATCGTCGACATTCTCCTTCGCGCACTCGATCTTGGCGTGCGCACTATCGACACTTCGCCCTACTACGAACCTTCTGAGCAGCTCATGGGAGCCGCCCTATCAAACTCTCGCATTACGTCCAAGTACCAGCGAAGCGACTATGAACTCATGACCAAAGTTGGCCGCGTCAAGGAAAATGAGTTCAACTACTCACCAGATTGGGTTCGCAAATCTGTTGCGAGGTCGATGGAGCGTTTTCAGACGACGTATCTGGATGTTGTCTTTTGCCATGATGTCGAGTTCGTTTCTATAGACGAGGCCGTTACTGCTGTTGGTGTTCTCCTGGACTTTCAGCGACAGGGAACCATTCTCCGTGTCGGCATCTCGGGCTATGACATTGATGTCCTAGCAGAAGTTGCCACGCTTGCACAACAGCGCTATGGACGACCTGTCGATGTTATTCAGACATGGGCACAGCTTACTCTCCAAAACACCCAAGCCGAGTCCCGTGGTTTCGCTCGATTCAGGGCCGCTGGTGTAAACTCAGTCTTTTGCTCAAGTCCACTAGCCGTCGGATTATTGAGAAATGGCGGCATCCCCGTGGGTCTCACGGGCGATTGGCATCCTGCGCCTCAAGGCTTGAGAGCTGCTGCGGCTGAAGCAGCGCAGTGGGTTGATGAAAATGGAAACGGGGAGAGTCTTTCGTTTCTTGCGATGCAGTATGCTATTCTGAAAGCTACGCAGAACTGTACTGCTTCGTTTACGGTGTCGACGATAACGGGAATCAGCACTTTGTCGGACTTGGAGCAGAATGTTGCTGCTGCTAAAACAATTCTTAAATCTAGGAATGAGTCTGAAAGTTTGCAGGATTATAATGAGCTGGATACTCAAGCGGTTGAGAGCCGGTCTGTATTGTATGAGCGTGTTCGATCAATGCTCGGGACGTGGGTAGACTACGACTTCACGGGCAACAAAGCCAGAGAACAAAACGACAACTCGAATATCATTGACGTCGGCAAATCGGATGCTGTTCAAGACAAAGAGTTAGAGAATGAGGGTCTTGTACACCCTACTACAATTAAAGTGGTAGGGTAGAGAATAAATATCAAATAGATAATGAATTAGCAAGAATCAATTTTAAGATGTTAATGCAGCAGTATTAACATAAAGTATACGGCAATGCTTAGACAAGAGACTGGCTAATGCTGCCGGTAGTGCAAACCTCTTTATTATAGCTGGCTATCTATCTAGAATAATTGCGATGTATATATTGCATATATTTAAACAGCCTAGTTATTTAGACTAAGAGCTGCAAGTCATAGTGCTATACCGACTTTTGAACTAACTCTGCCAAGAATAATTTCGCATCCACAGTCACTATCTTATGACAACCCTAAGGGCAAGTCTTTCCTTGCATTCTACCACCTGGACAGCAGATGGAACCGCCCAACTTGTTGCATGCCTTGCCATCGCCACCACCGCTTTGTCGAGTGCACTAGCCACAGATTTTATTAGCAACTTATTCTATGCAGGAAGTCCAACTTTTCCCATAAGTCTTAATCTCAAATAACCCTCTGAGTCACAAATTCCATTTATTATATGTAAACTCTTTCACGAAAGGGTTAATGGAGGATAAATATTTCTCGGGCACCTACCTTTCCCTTATTGCATGCGTAGTTTTTGCCATTAACCTTGCAAGAGGTTCCGTTACACTTGCCCCATGTGCCGACTCTCTTTGCCAAGCTGGGCTCCTCGTTGGGGCTGGTGTCTGGAAGCGCTCCGGCGATAGCAGACGTAGCGGTCAGGAGAGCGAGGATGGTGGCGGTGAACTTCATAGTGAAAGATGTGTGGAAGGGCAGAAATAATTCTGGTCGTTGCAATTGATGATGAGAAGGGAGGGAAAGTGAGGGCGAGAGGTTATTTAAGTACACCAGCTAGCTCCACGTATAGTAAATAATATGGTTAGCAGCTCGTATGGGGTTGCAAGTCCATGCTCCTGCTTCTACTGGATTCTAGGCACCGCAGGAAACATTGCCGAAAGCTACACACTGTTGGTTCTTAGACGATTTGAACTATGGCGGCATTTTTGCTATTGGTCAAAGACCGAGCTCTCTGCATTGTCATGCTGTTGGTCAAGGGCACGGCCGTACCAGAATTGGCAAATTCCGGGACCCTTTGACAGCTCAGCACCAACAGCACCGGGGAACGTATAGTTTTACCCGCTCAACAATTATGGGGTATTCGCTGGCAATACATATGTTAGTTTGTAAAGACACTGTTATCACATGATTCATAGAACTCCTTTTTGTAGCTCTCTTTACAGCCGAGGCATCCTTTAGGACATATAAGCTTAAATAAAATTTTAATTAGCTAGCTACCTGCAATAAGTGAACTTCCCAGACACATCTAGGTGTTTAAATGAAGTTTTCAACTTTTCCTGCTCCTACAGGATACTCTAGAAATCGTTTGAGTACTAACAGCAATGTTGAATGCAATAATGCGAAATGACAGCTACTACGACCGGCAATTCATGTTGATCTTGCCGAGTCTGACTTGACCGAGCTAGGGCATCTAAAGCTTCACCTGCTTGCCCTCGAATTCGTATCTCCATTTCGCGCCGAATTTCCATTGAACAGCCAAGCTCAGCATAGCAATGACCTGGACCGCGACGCAGACAGTGAAAGCCAAACCGACACCGATAGAGTTGACCATAGGCATGACAAAACTCGTTCCTCCAGCAGCAAACAAGCATCTGGCAAGATTCAGACTGGCGCTGGCAGCGGCACTGCGGTCGCTGAACACATCGACAAGATATGTCATTACAACCGATTGCGTGGAAACAGCAGTCCAACCAGTAATGAACGTTGACACAATTGGTATTGCGATGTGGACTTTGTGAGGGTACTGTATGGTCCAGCCAAATAGCATAATCGATGCGCACTGAAGGAGTGAAAACAACGGGACGAGACGGAGGCGCGCTGTCTCGAGGGGAAACTTGCTGTTATCCTCTGCATCGCCCTGCGTGAACTGGGCCTCGTGTCGCGCCTTCACACGGCGATAGTCCATGTCGAGTATCTTGCCAGTAACAAGTGTGCCTGTCATAGAACCCACGCCGTTGGCAATAAAAGTAAGACCTATCTCAGTCTCGCGAAGACCATATTTATTCTCAAAGAGACTGGACATAGCGGTAATGCTCATCTGCCAAACGGCGTAGTAGATCGCGAGGAAAATGATAATCGGAGCCGCCTGCTTGCTGATAAGGATGCGCAAGGGTCCCGTGATGTCGACGTGCTTCTTTGTAGGTGCCGCGGAATCCGCGTCATGACTCCATTTGATCTGAGTCGTCTTCTGGTAGAAACGTAGCGGGTATCTAGCCATGATTCGTGCAGGTTTCCGACTCCCATTACCAACAATAGACCTCAGCGTCTCAGGTAAGAGCAGAATCAAGAAAACCAGGAAGACACCGCTGTAGATAGTCAAGAACCAAAAAATAGATCTCCAGCCTAGGGATCCAGCCAGAGCGCCACCAATAACTGGTCCTACTGCTACGGGTACCAGGAGCCCAGCCTGGAAAATACCCATGAAGCCACCACGGTTATCTCGAGTCGTGATATCTCCAATGACGCCTGAACCAATGGCAATTGTACTTGCGCTGCCGGTGCTCTGGAGACATCTCAGCACAACCATGGTAGCATAGTTCTTGGCCTCTGCTAATCCGATACAAGCTCCGAGAAAGACAATGAATGTGAGCGTGTATGCGACTCGACGTCCCTTGACATCGGATACAGGGCCCCAGAGACTGGGGGCCAAGCCTTGGAAGATCAGGTAGGAGGTGACGGTAAGATTGATGAGTTCGATTGAGACGTCAAGATCTTGGGCGATACTAGGGAGGGCTGGAAAGTAAATGTTCGACGCAAACCCTGAGACTGTTCTAATGTTAAACAGGTCAAAGTGAGGACGTACTAGAAGCTTACATGTTGCAGCGACAGAGACGAGTGCAACGATTAAGGCTGTTTGGCGTTTGTCGAAGATGCTATATGGTTCCTTGGCCGATGTGGGAGATGTTGAAGAGCCCTCTGGAGGTCCTGGTGACATCGGCTGTTCGTCCGAGTTTGAGAGAGAAGGCATTTCCGGACCTTGGTTGTCATTATTTGCCTGCGGCTCTTGATTAGATGTGGCACTCATGTCGATGAACACGTGGATTACAATATAAAAAGATAACAGAATGTATGGTTGATAGAGAAGATAGTGATAGAAGAGAATATATGGTTATTTAATTAGTCAATTAATCGGCCAAGAATTCTCTATATGTAGTTATTTGCGATCGAGTGATGAAAAAAAGAGTGGATTGATCCCGGAGTTCGGAGCTGAGCTTGTAATGAAGTGGAGCACTCTGCCCAGTTCCTCAACCTGATGGCCAATGAGAGAAAGTAAGAGGTCCTCGGAGCTCGGAGCTGAGAAAGTGTCAGGTGGCCCAGCCTTGAATCCCCAATAACTACGGAGAGTGACATAAGTTGCGCCAAGGACTTTCGGAGTTCAGAGCTAAATATACATCAAGGGACGCGTCTCATTGAGCTTTTAATTCGGTTTAGTGATGCTTTGGCTTGTCCTCTATCCCATAAAATCCTTTCACCTTTAGATCTACCGACTTTTCTTTTCTTTTGCCACTGAGACGACCTTTTACAGATAGATCAAGGCCACGCACCTGAACGACCAAGATGACACTAACTTCGCAATCGGATGCCAAACCCTTGAACTTCGGGCAAAACTTCGCGGTGCTGAATCTCGATTGGATGACCCTCCTTGTGGGCGCCATTGAAGACACAGCCCAAGGCCAAGCGTTCATCAGCAATTGTGCCAGGTGGAACGACGCCGTGCACGCCCAAGATCCTCAGCCAACCACCATTTTCACTACACTTTTCTTCTCGACCGCCATGCAGCCTGAACTGCATCCGAACGATCGAAAGCCATTTACAAAAGTGATCCGTAGCTTCGACACGTTTGAAAAGGATTCGTCAGGAGTACAGATCGATCCGCGTTTTACAATTGGAGACAAAGATATTGTCTTGCAGAAGACTCGATGGTATGCGGGTGCAGGTAATGCATTGGAGCAAATCCTCAGATCACGGAATATCGATACCGTCATTATTGTACGTCTATCTTGCACTTTACGGGCGGATGACTATTGACACTCGCTCTTGCAGTCCGGATTAAGCTTATCAGGTGTTGTCTTGAGCACTATTTATCACTTGGCGGATCTCGACTATGAGATCTATGTTATCTCAGATAATGTGATGGAATTGCCTTTTGATCACACAGAAGAGTATTCTAAGGTTATATTGGGCAGTCTGCTCGCCAAAATGAACCTGGGAGTGATTACGCTGGAGGAGTCTCTTGAAGCATTGAAATGATCTTGTACTGCTACAAGTAGCTCTGTAGTCACCTTGATTGATCTCAGATCGAAGAAGATAAAGAAAAGAAAGGAAAAAATGACGCCAATGACAGCCTGGCCCAGGCAGGATACTAGAGCCGCGTCAGCTTCCATGCTTCACCTTTACACTAGTCCTAAAGGCATAAATCTCCTGATTGCTGCTGACTACATTCTAATAATATTAATTCGACTCTCATAATCCCGTTTCAAGGCAGCATATGCATGCGCAATCTCAAAATTGGCCTTTATATTGCCTCCATCGCTTGCCATCAGTAAGTATAGTAAGGCATGCTCTGCTCGCCGACCTGGATAGACTGATAGTTAGTCTTTGGCGTATTCAACAATTGTGAAGGAAGGCTCTAGTGTTCGGGCAGTCATACCATCCCATCCTAAAGCGCGAGGCGTAAAAGAGTCTTGAATCCACCAGAGGTTAACAAGATCCCACCAGATTAGAGCACCCACAAGGAAAGCACATTCGTGGTGGAGCGGGTCCCCGGCGTAACGGAAAAGGACAGCAAAAACGCCCTCACTCAGCTCGATAGCTTTTTCGCGTTGTTGGGTTTGTTTCTGTCGATTACTGTTTTCCTTTCTGGCTTGCTCAATCAACTCAAATGCAGCCGACTCTGCTTGGGCCAATTCCTCGGAATCGATGGGCCTACCGGCATTACCCACAGGAGAAGATATTTGAGAATCAACAGGCAGGTCTAAAACAGCCAATGTTCGAAGCAGGCAGCCTGCAACAGTTTTGGCAGATGGCCGTCCGTAACTTATGGGAGACCAGCAGTTCTGGATAAGCTCGACCAGTGGCGAAGGCAGATCAGATGGAAAATGTCCCGGCACTGAGGAGCGTTCCAAGCGAGATCTCAGTGTTGAGAGCTCTCCAATCTCATCAAGTAGTAGCATTTCATCCTCGAGCTGGTATGGAGCTCCGTCTGTTAGGACCTGCCAAATGATAACACCCAGGCTAGCACGAGTGAGTCAAAAACGATAAATCCCTGTGACACACATGCTTACCTCCATATATCAGTTGCGTGGGAATGAGGCTTGAGATTTCTCGAAGACTTGAAAAGCTCTGTCAGGTTCTCTGGAGCCTCGTATCTCGCGTCAATACGGACACTGTTTGTTCTTTCAAGGAGCTAGAATGTTCAGCCATTGACAAGTGTAAACAATGCGCTTGGTGCTTACACAACGTGCATGTCTAAGCTGGGTCAAAACGGGCCGTTGGCGGGAGTTTCCGGTGTTCTCTAGGCAAATAGAACATTCACTTAAGTACTTAAGCAAGAGTCCGCCTTCATGGAGCCAAGCGACGGATTGAGCCACATCAAATGCAATGCAAACTCGATCAGTAAGGGTGAGGACTCGACTGGGATCGCCACGCCAGCTCTTGAGTGTTACTAACTTGGAGCAGTCTTGCATGACAACATAATTTTGCTTGTCAATCTCTGCAACGCCGTGAATTCTTTGGACATGTGCTCCTCGCTGAAGGTCTTGGTATATCTGCAAGGCTTGCCGGCTTGTAACGTTGTCATCGAGTCTGCGACATTCTATATCGCCCAAACCGGCCACTTGGCCTTTTCCTATGGAGCCCTCCCAAATAATACCGGAAGTCTCGATTATTAGATTGGCTGACGAATGTCCTGATGCAGCTTGCTTGGACGACCCAAGCACCTTTTGCCAAAACGATGTCGTTTGGTTAAGGCAATTTTTGATGTCATTCTGCTGGCTATCAGAATATATCACACAAGGCAGAAATATTAAACTTGTAAGTATATGTTGAAAGTCTTACCATAAACACCAAAATATATCTCTCCTCTAGTTGACGATCCTCGTTTCGTAATTGCAAATGTTCCTTTCTGAACAAGGCTTCAACAGCATCATCAAGCCAGTTCTTCTTGGCAAGTCTAGCCAGACAATGATCAATCTTGGAAATTAGCTCTTCCACGCTGCGGACTTCTGATTCAGTGTGGTGTCTGTCGGGGCTTTGTATCATGGACTGCAGAGTTACGGCATCGAGTAGTAAATCTTCGCATTTTTGTTTGCCCGAATGTCGCTGTTCTGAGATGGCACTGACGCTTGAAGTAATGTTTTTAAGGATATTAGGAATGTTGAGCACGTCAACGCCTGCGCTGAAAGTTGACAAGATATTGCCATAAACTTGTGACCCAGCCATGATTTTGAGTTGGCCGGAGACGTTGTATCACAGCTCAAATATGGCGATGGAGGCAAGCATGAGAAAAACAGGTCATACTCAATCGCTCAGATGCGGGCGGGGCTCAATCTTGTTATGGAATCCTGCTGCCCAAGTGTGCACTTTTGTCTGTCGCTGCCCAACCTTGATGCGAGTAAGACGCCGAGTCTGTTGGATGATTTGCACAGACACACGAGCGGGGTAACTGACCAAATGATAGAGAATAAGAACCACCTCGTCTAACTCTTGATTCTATTTCCTCTTTTTTTCTTTTGGACTATATCGAGGTTGTTTACATGCTTCCATTTGGCACTTAAAATGGCACCCCTGCGAGTAAAATTATGTCTTTGTGATTGGGAGAAACGGCTCATACACGAGACGAAAGAAACATTCTCCGAAGACCTCAATGGACTTTCCACTCAGGAATCACCCGTCAGCCAAGATTGGATCCGAATGAGCTGGAGCTGGGCGGCCCACGTTTTGGTTCAACTGCGATCTACTTGTCCAGAGCCTGATGATGAAGAAATGGCGATACATCAAAGCGACCCTGATCGAACATGGAAAATTCTACAGAACAGACTTTCGTCAAGAGATCACCCAGGCATATCACGGAATGAATACAGCTGTTACTCCAGAGTAAGGCTATTGCTCGATGCTAATAGCAACCTGCAGTCACTTGTTTCTCAAAAGCAGCCGCCATCCATTCCCCAGGACTGCATCCAGTTCGCAAAAGAAGATAACCAAGACTGGCAAGCCATTTGGAATTTCTCTGAGTTCATTAAAACTAACCATCCACGACTGCGAGGCCTTCAAGTTTCTATGGATGACCTGGAGGAACTCTTCCAGCTGTCCTCCAAAATAAGCCCCCGACAAGATGTCGGGGACCGAGAATCTACTGATGACGCAGAACGCCAAGGCTGCTCCCAGGATACGAAGAACACTCTGTGCGAATATCCAGAATTTGAGGTGTATTCTATGGTTCGGACCGTTGCTTCCTACTGTCGGCAATCCCAAGTAGATCTTCCCACGGAATTGGCAAATCTTCATTGCGTAAGTTAATATCCCATAAAGAAAAACCATCATCATGTTTCTTATTGTTCAACTTGCAGGAATTGTATAGTTTCTTGGACATCTTAGAGTACATCCCAATCTCAGAAATACGCAGAGAAGGCGACCTCGCCAATCATCCCATAGTATCGTGGATGCCAAGCAAAGCCTGTCCACTGGACCATCATCTGTTCACTGAAGAAGAGGTATTTAGATACTGTGTGGAAACTAAGTACGAATTCCCAGGGTTCCGTGGGCAAAATGGGATTATTTTTCTGGCAACAAAACTAGATCAGAATCAGCTTTGTCAGAGCAGAGAAAGTTTACCTGTGATGTGGGTAAGTTATTGCTGGCTTTGTTAGTATTATTGCTTTAGCAGTCATTAACACTTCTTCCCCCCAGAATGACTGCAGCTTCACGTTTGATCCAGTATCAAATCAGACCTATCTGCTGGAAACCCGTCCAGGAATTACATTTCGACAGCTTCACAAACGGTTTAGCTTAGATGCTGCTCGCAAGTACTTTAGATCAATCATCGATAAGGCTCAACTGAATAAGCTTGAAACATTTGATAGCGTTTTGAATAACATGCAGGTAGAGAACCCCAAGATCAAAGCTTACGGAGGCTTGGTCGAGCTTATCCCATTCCACGAGATCGATCTTTCCGGGGAAACAGACGACACTGGGCACAGCGGGGCAATTCTCTTTGCGAGATGGCATGTTACACAAGGGGCAAGGATCCAAAACCCCGACAGCGAGGTTATCTCAGTCGCCCTGAAACGGGTTTGGCGGCCTGGCGATCCAGAACAAACCCTTCGAAAGCGTGAGGTATGCTTGCCTTTCGGCGTCCTTGGCTATGGCTTAAGTAACGGCTGATTTGACATCATACATAAGTTTGAGAGCAGCATTGTCACATTTACGGACACTCCCATAGCCTCCATACGTCTCGAAGGGCTTACAATCGATCCCGAAACGAATGAGATCTTTCTGGTTTTCGAGAAGGCAAGGAGTGTGCGGGCTTTCCTGGACGAAGCACTTGTCAGCAGCGGAAAAGACTGGGACTTAATATCAGAGCTTTTCAGAGATGCCGCCGACAGTCTTGAAACAATCCATGAGCGTGGGTACTTGCATCGGTAAGTATTTAACCTTGTGTTCTATTATAATAACAGAAACTTGGATACTTACAGGGAGAGCAGTGACATACACATGGGGAATGTCATGATTCACGATGTTCCTTGTCCTAATGACCCGTTTGATTCTGAATATACAGAACTTGTCATTATTGACCTTGGGCAGGGAAAAGATATCACAAACAGTGCCTGGGCGTCATTAAACGAGTACGGAAATTCTGATTACATGGCTCCAGAACTCTTTTTGAGACGCCCACATAGCACGAAGTCCGATATCTTTGCTGTTGGATATTTGATGACTGAAATACTTCGGATCAGATGCAAGAAGGCAGATGATTATAAGATCCCTGAAGCGCTCTGGGACCTTGTTGCCAGCTGCCTTCAGAAAGAGCCTGAAAGTAGGCCAGAGTCTAAAGAACTGGCGGACAAGGTTCAGAAATTGCGTGATGACTTTTTTGTGTTACCAGAGGAAAGGAGTGTGGCTGTAAGAGGGGAGGTGGTCATGAATGGCCCATCTGTGAATTTTGAACTTGTAATTGCTGAATGGTTACAGAGGCTTTACGGGAGCGGTGATGATGAAGATAGTGATACGGCCCCTCTGTATGAACAACTTATGGATTAGGTTTTTGTAGCTTGGATAAGGTCTTTACCACCCATTGATGTCTTTCATTCTAAGTCCTTTAAAATTATACATTTCTAGGAAATAACGATTGATTTAGCTGTTTTAACCTGCCATTACAGAGAAGTCTGCTTGTTTTATCTCAGGAATGGAACTATGCTTACCCCATCAACTGTATAATTACGCTATGTAGCCTGTCACTTCCCACAGTGTCACTGTCAAGCAAGGCTTCAACAACAACCAGACCAACATCTAAGATCCCCCCTTCCTAATTGGGGAGTCCCTTGAGGCCTTAAAACGATCTTAAATTGCTAATAACTCTTCCAGGGTTTTACGACATATGTAAACAAACTGGTACTTAGATAATTGTGGTAGATGGCATTTAATGATTGCGAAAGAAATCTTATAACTGCAGCTGACCATAGCTCTATTCAATAGATCGTCACACAGAAGAAATAGGGTCTACAGCGCTACTGTTCTCGACTGCCCAATCAACGCTTTCCCCTCCTAACTTAATGAAGTATCCTTCACAACACCGGATAGTGGAACCTAGTCAAGCTTTTAGGCCTCATCTTAAATAGAAATAACGATAACTCACTCAGCATTTATCATTTCAGACAATGACGTTCCATTTGGTCTTGTGAAACACCTGGCCAGATACGCCGTTCGACCACCCCTTTGAGCCGCACTGATCGAGAATGTACTCAGCACTATCAGCAATAATCCCAAAGCCATTCAAAGCCTTCGAGCTTGCATTCTTTTTAGGATCTGATTAGCTTTCGTTTGTGGTAAATGCGTTTTATGGAGTGACTCACATCATCGCACCAATTCCCAGGGCCTGGACCATTCTTTGGTTTGCCTTGGACACATCTCAGGTATTCTATACCGTCTACTATGTATCCATAAGTGCACTCTGGCCATCGGCCACGGCAGGTGTACTTGGCCCCCCTGAAGTTGGTACTGCTAAATAGATGCCGCTAGGCATTCCTTTTAGAAGCTTCAGTGTCGGGATCGGTGGCGTTGTGATTGTCAACTTCGTCCTAGTTAGGATTCAGATCAAGAAGTTGATCGTGGACTTCTTCAATCGTTCCTTTAAGGACTGCGCTAGTTCCTGGTGCAACATCAACGTTCCACTCAGGAACAACCACTCCATATCCCTCAATAGGAGCATCGATACCAAGTACCTAAAGTCATCGAAGTTAGCATAGGAGTATTTAATAAAATGTTGGGGATGCTAACTTCAGTAAAGATACAGGCTGGGATCAGGAGAAGCTGATAGAAATGCATGTTGAATAGCAGAAAAGAATACAGAGCATGGGATGCTGTAGTGTTGTTGAGGCTAATTGCACCAGCGAGTTGAGCTGGATATCACTGGCTTTTAAAGTTCACCCTAGGCTACAGGTTCCTGTTTTGGCCCTCGCTGCCATCTCGGCCTTGATATTCATCATTGGCTGTATGTATCTGGGCTCAACGTCGGCTTTCAATGCGTTTATTGGCTCTGGTCTTCTCTTACAGTAGTGCAGTTTTGCAATGCCGGCTGCGTTACTTCTTTGGCATCGCAGGGCTGAGGGTGCGCTTGCGAAGTCTCGAGCTTTCAAGCCTAGTTCTTTCCGATGGGTTACCAATCTGATCGCTGTGCTTTCTGCGCCTCTTATTACTATTATGTATTGTTTTCCTGTTGAGCTACCGGTCACCACAGCAACCATAAGTGAGTTTTACTATATAACGCTAAAGTCTATGAATAACAAGGGAACTAATCTGTCGAGCAGATTATACGAGCGCGGCAGTAGGTGTTATGGCTATTTTTGCGGCTGTGAATTGATTTGCGCATAGTCGTAAGCACTATAAAGGTCCACGTCTTCCGGCCATGTAGTGGCAAAGAAGCATATGTGCTCTGTTTTCAGATAAAGGAGAGATAATTGCTCTCTAAGTAGTCCTGGCTCCAATGGCACTACATTACCCTACGAATAGGCTAGACCCCCTTTCTGGTACTAACCAATAACCTCCGCCACGCTGTCAGTTTTCTTCTTGAAGTCAGCCAATGCGCCCACAATAACCTGACCAATATCCAGTAACTTTTCCTCTTCAAAGCGCTGACACTCGATTTGAATACCGATCGGAGTTCCGTGATATACCTGGGGATTGTCTAAGACAGGTTAGGCCTGGTTTTAGTAACATCGCCCTAATATTACTTACATGATTTCCAGTTGTCTCGATCGTCATCGCTTATAGGGCAGTACGTATCGTCGAACTTGTCAATGTTCATATCTGCACGTGTGACGGGAATGACAAGTGTCGTGTGATCAACGAGGTTTGATGCGCCAATATAATCTGAAAAATCATTAGTATATTCATCAGGGGTCGGGTAAGGCGCCATACCACCACCAAAGGAAGCCTTTTCAGGCATTATTGCGGCCGAGCTCCAGAACGGAAGTATTATGGCATCGACTGGTCGGCCTAGGACGAGGTCTCAAGTCAGAATAGCAAGAGTACCATTTCACTCAGTTATTTACCTGTACATGTGATGTTTGCAGTAGACTTCCAGTAATGGTGATATTCAAGTTTATACTTCATTAATTGTTGAACTTCATTTTCAAGCCGGATTGCACTTAAAGGAGAGTCGGGTTCACCATCTGGATAATCTTCTTAAAACTCTGGTATGAGGGGCTTGCCAGAGAGGGCCAGGTTGTCAAATATGTCATAGCCACCATTCACGTTCATGAGAGCGTTCTGCTTGTTTTAGATCATTAAGAATCTAAATTTCTAGAAATTTAGTTGGATATCCAAGGCTCTCGAGTATGCTGGCGGCTGCCACTCAATGAGATCATGGCCAGCAGCACGAGCTTTCACAACCATATCGAGCGCACGTTTAACTGGAGGGTGAGGCATGATAGTTCCATCGAACTGCATTACCCCGAACGAAAGTTTCTTTCCCTGTTCGACGTTGTCTTTCCATGGGAGGGGCACTAAATTTGGGTCTTGAAGCCAAGATTGCGATGACACAAGACTCTTCAGGAGATATTTCAAGGACGGAACCGAAGGACCAACAATACCCGGAACTGTTGGAATGTTATTTTGGCCAGGTGACTGTATCACAGTTAGCGCAGTCTCAAATTGAAAGCTCTCCGCGTACTGGATTTGCCACGTTCAGGAATGAGAGCCTGCCTGGTGAAGGCTTTATACTATAGACTCCATTGAAAGATGCAGGTATTGAGACGGATCTGCCTTCAGGTTAAATATTTATCAGTATTCTTCAACTCTCAACGCACAATCGAGTGGGAATACTCACCATCATTGCTGCCAATGCGGATAGCACTTCCTCTCAAAGCTTGAACGGCTCCTTCACCTGCGCGTCAAGGTGAGCGTTTGGAAACAGTAGAAAGGTCTGGCCTCACCTCCAGAACTACCTCCAGACGAGAGCTGTGGGTTGTGAGGGTTGAAGCGGCAACCTAGGGTGTTATTATTTGTTTCGGCGGCCTGCACATCTTCTTAGATATTTCTTCGAGAACATCAACCATTTTATATCTGGAATTCTTACCCCTAGAGCTTGGGTGAGCGTTGACTAAGAGGACAGTTAGTATGTTTTGGAAAAGAGACTTCAGTGAAGCGATGAGCCCTACCTTTGCGATAGTGATAGCTCCCAAAGCCTCCAATTCTTTAACGATCTGACTTTCGGCAGTCATATTGCAGGGTGAATTCTTTCTGCCCATAAACGTGTTTATCCAGCCCACATAAGCCATCATAGTGTTCATTCCTTTGACGTGGAACTGACCCTTCATTGTCACAGGCAACCCGTGGAGTGGGACAATAGGCTTTTGGTGGATTTTCTAGTACGCATCTAAGAATTCGGCACGTTCGATTGCTCGGTCAAATTCGATTTGGAGCAAGTTGTGATTCTGTAAGACCCAAATTAGTGCCCCTTTCGTAACCGTATGACACGGCTGCGGGAATAAGGATGGCCAACCAGCTGGTGTCGGTAAACCGCCCTCTTGCAAAAGGCGCTCGTAATGCTGACTGCTGACAGAGAGCGGTTACTAGTCATTTCCATCAGAGCGGGCACGTCCAAGTTTGTAATTCGCCTTGTTTCGGAATCAAAAAGTCCATCAATGAAGTCATCGGCGATGCTTCGTCCTTTTTTAGCTTGCTCTATAATATCCGTGGAGAGTTTCCATTGCAGTGGAATTTTTGCTATGTCGTGTTGTCTCTTCCGGGCCGCAGTCTCCTGCCACGAGACAGAGGCAGGTAAGAACTGCTTCAAGTTCATGACTGATTGTTACTGCCTGTTGGAAATTTGAAGCTAGAGGGCTATAAAGATTGCGAATGCTGTAGTAGTTTTCGGGTACCTATCTGCCTCACAGGTCGTAGCTAAGGTCTTTGGAAATACTCCAAGGAGTGGGGCCATGCCAAGGTCAATGCTGTGCCTTTAAATAATACAAAAGAGCCAATCAAGAAGAAGATTTGTGGATTGCCCGGTGAAGCCTAACCCCGTCTTTCTGTAACTTGCATGCCACTGCACTGGTGGTGAATAAGCCACCTGGAAGCCTGTGACGTGACACCCCGACAAGCATCCGTCTATCTATCACATTGATGGGCAACTCTGATTCGCAGTCCCTGCTCATCTACCCACGTTCACACGATAGGGTTATATTGTCGGTGAAAGAATGTACTCTTACATAATCCATGCACCCACTCCCAAAAGGAAATAGTCCGCACCGGGTATCAGACAATGAGGGACACAACTTTGTTCAGGTACCATGGCGATATCGCCATCGCTGAATGTATCCCCTGCACAACTTGCTTGCCAGCACGCCGAGGTGCCTCTACCGTGCTTCTGGCTTGTGAAATTGAGTGTCATATTACCTAGTTTAGATACTGCATTAGCATAACGCATCACGTGTCCGATTTCGGGAATCGTAGCTCACTGTTGCAGTTGACAAGGTCGATATAAGACATGTTTTGCTTTTCACCCATGGCGAAAATATGATGCTTTGAGATAGTGGTTTATTGTGGGCTTGCTGATTGGCAACAAATCTTTGGCGACAGCAAAGAAACCTGTGGGTTTTATATCGTTCTCGCTATACAGTGACTTGTTTTTAAGCTTAAAATATTACTTGCCTCGGATCGGACATCCTGAGGCAAGTCGAAATAGTTTCATCGGAATGTCTGCGATTGTCCAACCACAAACGTTCTAATTCCCGGTAAGTATTTTTTGAACACCGACGACTAATAAGTCGACTGTTAATTAGTTGACACAAGTGTATAAATAAATGCCAGAAGAATAATCACCTATTGAACAACTTAGCAATTAGACAGTAGTTGGTGGTCAGCACTTGCTCTGAAACACCGAATGCCACTATGAAATTGCTCGCCGGTCATAATTAAATCCTATCTGGTTGGCCGGAATACGTTGAGCCTCAGACTGTAAAGTTGACAGGCTTTTTGGCAGGGCATTATGCTGCCTACATTGACTCTGTAGCCTATCGGACGATAGTTCCCGAACAGTAAGGCTCTCGAGGTTTCACTTTGTCGAAAGCTTGATTGGGCATGCTGGTCTGCTGAGCTGCGGGCCTCAAAAGGTCAGCCCATGCATGCATTGTGTTACCAGGCACAAGACCTTACAGGCCACGCCCGCCTGACGTGGTTCGCACAAGTTTATTTAACATTACTGACGCACAACAGTAAGGTGGGGGTAAGTCAGCTTATAGCCGCAACCCCATCAGCTACAATAGAATAATTGCCGTTAAAACAAGATTCGCCTTGCAATCTCTCTTCTCGATAACATTTTTATGCTTATGCTTAAAGTCTTGTTTAGCGTCATTAGTAGTCGAAAGCAGCATGCCTCCCAACTCGATCACAAACTGCCTCCAGGCAGCCACAAGACTGGAGTCTCCCGATCAAGCCAACAGCCATCCCACTAGTCGTGATCCTCAACGCTTGATACATCACCAGACCTTAGGCGCACTGACCTCGTATGAAATTATTGAGAGCCATGACGCGATCCCCTTTTATGAGTCAGAAAAGAATGGCAGCGACACCGACGCAGGGCATGCGACTGAGCCCTTGACTACCATGGCTGAATACTTCGATAATGCAATTGCCACCGATGATGGGATAGCTCAACTAAATCACAACCAATTGGATGTATCTGATGATATTGGCCTCCCTTCGGTAACAAGGCGTTCGAATTCTTCCGACACCCTCAGCGCAACTGTTGGTCGTCTCACTCCTTCGCCAAAGGAGACACCAACGTCAAGGACGGAGGAGCATCCTGCTATATTGAGCAAGGTCTGGTCACTTCCTCCTCGCGTATGTGACTAACACTTCTTTACAATCTCTACATCTGTCTAATTTAAGAGACCTCAGCCGGCTCGGGGCCGAAAGCCGAAAGTTGGCTTGTCCAATGGAGGTAGATCAAATCGAGTCAGTCGAGCAAACTTGAAAGTAAAGCCACAGAGACGAGGGCCGCTAGAGCCCGAGAAAAGAAAGTCAGCCGCCTTGAAGCGACAGCGGAGATTGGTGTGTGTAATTTGTCACTTCAAAAAAGAGGCTGTGAGTCTTCGCCCCGAATGAAATGGATTCCTATTCGTGCTGAGTAGATCTAGTGCACATATGACTCAACTGATCTCGATGGCCCTTGTAAAAGGTGTAAGTTACAAGTGATGCCTTGTGTCCGCTATCGCATCAAAGATACGACGCTTTACCGTGAACAGCAAGCACCCTACTACTTGTTCAGTCAGCGGTGGAAATCCATGGACCTCGTTGATATTACTGATTGGGCTAGTGATGAGATCAGAACCATCGAAATAAGCCTTGACATCCTCCATGCGCCCAACCAGGTCAAAGTCCGCAAGTTCATTCCGCTTCCGGGGGACTTGTTGGATGAGACATGGGTCAAGGATGGAGAGATCATGGTTCACTCTCTGCCGACTTACGCCATAGTAAATATGGAAGAAGCAGCTGAGCTATTTGCGCTACGAAGAGAGAAAGAGACCGCAAATTACCTTTTGAACACTGTGGGAAGTCTAGAACAAGACTCACTAATTTGGGAAACCTATTTCACTGCATTTCGACGCGCAAACACTGCACCGGTATAGTAACCTTTTTCTTCATTATCTCTCTGATATCATGTTTCCGATCGCATCTAATAGTCACTCAGACAGTGGAAGAGCAGATTCTACTCTTTACTACCATCAGACTATGGGTACAATGCCGAATCTCGTCACACGCAGAGCACATTATCGGTATTGACAAGCTCGATACGGAGCCAATCGATGATATTTCAAGTCCATACCACGGAACTGTTCCGATACCCCCAGTTTTGGAAGCGCAGCTTGAATGCATTTACTATACGAAGTTTCTCCGGCCGCTCAGCAAAAAGGTTCTCAAGGTTCTGATGAAGGTTATCGACTCCAAGGAGAAGAAGTATTGGTACACGGTCTATCTAGTTCTTTTCATGCTTCTCCACAGCTGTTCGATGACCACGAAGAGAAATAAAGAGTTCGCTGCCAGCATTGGTTTGTCGGTAGGTAACAACGTCCTGGACTTACTCACAGTAGCTAATCACACGGACTAGGGATATACGAACCCGGACAGTATAAGACAGCACAATGCTGGATCGCGGACTCTATTGGCGCACTATCATCTGGCATTAAAGGGAGGTTACCCGTTTAAGATGGCAAGAGAGGGTGCGCTTTCAGATCCTGCCTCACTGGGTGCCTGTAGTCAAGAAGATAAGAGCTTCATTATCAGGACAGCAGAACTGGCAGCCCGGTCAAGTAAGAAACAGCCATACCCAAAGTCACAATTCAACATATTTATACACAGCTAACAAGCCTTAAGAGCATACTTGGGCTCAGGCACGCGAGTCCTGTATTTTGGACAATGAATTTTACTGGATTTCCCAGTTATATGACGAGGACTGGAAGCCGGAAAAGATGGATTAAATTACATCTCAATCTGTTAATCCAAGCATACATAACAAGGTTGTCAAGAATGACTGAATGTGTTATCCACCAGACGTCACAGTCCAGATAGAAATAAAACCAAACGAGTGAAGCGAATTGAGAACTATCCTCCCTTGAACATGCCTTAATCGCATCTGGCCGCTGGAGGAGGCTTTGGAGGTGGACTTGGGCCCTGGCCATGTCCAGTACCCCACACTGGGACGACACGTTGCTCGCCAGTGGAGGAATACTGTACAAGATGCCATTCCTCCTGTCGCTCGTGGTCATTGAAGACTCTCTCCCAAGCCAGCTTAAGGTCCATTGGCAGCTTCCAACAAAGCGAGTCGTTGTGTAGCCAAAGACGCAATAAGTGGCGATGATGATTGGTCGTGTCTGCGTATGGGTCACGTCGATGCATCACGGCCAGGTTGTTGATGAATCTGATATCACCTTCACGCATAGACTGTTTGAGTTCATGGCGACATCCTATGGCGTGTAAGGCGTCGATGGCCTCAGCCTGGGCTTCGGTAAGCCCTGGGATTCCAGGTGTTCGAGGCCCGTTATCCGGTTCGCCAACAAGGATGCGTCTAGAGTAATTGGTGATGAGTTTGCCGTCTTCCCAGTACAGCAGGGCACGGTTATAGTAAGATGGGTCTCGACCATGCCTAGGCAACAGTTAGCATATACGGAGTGTTTTCTTACTACTACTATCAGATGCTAACAAGATATGGGTCGCCTTACGTATCAAAAGGCCAATCTGGCTTGGCCAGAACATGGATCAAGTCGGGTCGGGTCTCAGCCAGCTCATTGTAAACAGTCCAGGCTGAGGTAATAATTCCGGACCCTCCCACTGGCCCACTCGACAGTGTAAACATAGACAAGGTGTCACAGACTAAATCAGTATGGAAGGGCTGCTGACTTAGTACAGATAGAAAATAGTTGAGATGGGAAGGCATACCATAACGATCTGTGCATTGTCTCGTTCGATATCCTTGCCTGTGTTCACAACATTGACTTGATGGTGTCAGCTATCATCCTCTCGAAAGTGGGCGTACTGGATCATACTCATCATCGTTCCCTGTTGGTTTTGTTTCCCTCTCTTTCCGGCAACATAGCTTGTCAATCCCAGGTAAGCCGTAGTAATATCTGCTGGGCTCAGCTGATCCACATTGAACCCCCTAAGTGTTGCAAACCCTCGTCCGTGGTACACATCATCGCGGATCTTAAGGAGGGCTTTCCCCAGACTTAGGAGAGGGAAGGAAGATTGACCGATGTCTTTGTCCATTATGCCGAGGCCTAATGAGCGTTAACTGATGCACTTGTAATCACGTAGGCCAATTATTGACCTGCCTTTGAAGTGTCGGAGAGCATCTAGAATCTCATCATTTTCGGACTCGGAGAGACAATATACAAACTGAGACTCGTCTGAGTAGTCTGAGCCCTTCCACACTAGTGGTCCTTCCAGGCTTTTAGGCCAGCCTGTAGGAAGGTCGGTTTTCAGACCACCCGCCTGTAATCTCTCCTGGGTACGTACTAGATGCTTTTTCTCATCATACTCGTAGCCTATATCTGCATATCTAGTTGTCTTTGGTAATGGCTTTGGGGCTGTAAACAAGTTCTTGGGAAACCTCGCTTGAACCCCAGAGGAGTAGTATTGATTAGCTTTTCCTGTAGTAGAATTTCCTGACTGGCGAAATACTTGAGGAGGCCCTAGCATTGGATTGGAGATACTGGGCTCTGCTTGGTCAAACATGGCGAAAGAAACTCAGGTTAATGCTATGGGCAAAGGCCCGGCTTCGGATAGGTTGAAATGGAAGGATAACAAGCCTGATATTTCAGAAATAGTACTCTGGTTTGGAAGTCCTTTGAGAGAATAACTTCTGTTTCCCAGGACTTCATCATTGTATATATACACCGCTATGAGTTGCTTCATCGGCATCCGCGACTTCAGATTCTCACAGCCTGATCGGTGTTTCAGCCAATCTTACAACTGTTCCACTCCATCAGCCTCAGATATCAATGGTTGGTTAGCATTAACCTCTCAGTTGCATTGATTCTGCAAACCCCGCTGAATGAAGGAGTTCTTGTGACACCCGAAGTCTCCAGCTCACCCAGTCCTACGAGATGGACTTATTATAATCCCGTGCTTCTGATCACGTTGCATAAACTCTATCAGCAGACTTCAATCGTATCATATTATTGGATACCAATACACTTGCGGCTGAGAATCCGAAACAGACTGCATATTGCCCATGGAGGGATGAACTACTCTGCCACATAATGTCAAGTTTCTTATATTGTGATGTTTCCTTTCTTTCCTTGGACACAGAGCTAATTAATAAATTCAAAGACTTTCAAAGACACTAGCAAGTTAGAACACTACAGTTGAATAGCCTAAAGATACTTAAACTGGCATATTTAGGCAAAATCTGCATGAAATGCGTAAGGCATAAATAAGGCAGCAATGCTTTTATCTCCGCAAAGGACCTTTTTAAAACAACAAGTACCAAACATAGCCTTACAGAATTGAAGTGCTTCTTTGGACTATTCTTTGAAACCAATTCCCATTTTCTCAAGGCTCACTATGTTGCGCACAACTCAGCTTGGCCAAGGCTGGAAGTTTAAACAGTCGAGCTCATTAGACAAGGGCACTGCCTCATCTTACCTTCCAGTCTCCCAATTTCCTACCGTCGCTCACATAGATCTCCTACATCACCAATTGATTCCGGATCCTTACATTGACATAAATGAACTCAAATGTCTCTGGGTGAATGACGCCGACTGGACCTACCGAACTGAAGAGATCCCTCCAGTTAGCTTGAACCAGTCGGAGCGCGCAGTCCTTGTTTTCGAAGGACTCGATACTGTTGTCGATGTGTATCTCAATGATGTACACATTCTGTTCAGTAACAACATGCATATTTCTCATCGCATTGACGTTACCGACGCTTTGCGGGGTAAAAGGAATTCCTCGGTTCTTGAGCTAAGATTTAGGGCTGCTCCAGCCTATGGCCGCTCTGAACGTAAGCGCATCGGCTACAAGACCACTAAAACCGGAAGAGGTGTCAGCTTTGGAGGTTCTGAGCGGCTCTTTGTGAGAAAGGCTCAGTATCATTGGGGTTGGGACTGGGGCCCTGCTATCAATACTTGCGGACCCTGGAAGCCCATTTATCTTGAGACTTACGAGTCGCGAATCAGCGGTCTTTGGGTGACTCAAGATGTTGCGGCAGATCTGAGCTCTGCAGTGGTCACAGTCAAAGGACAGGTTGAGCGTCCTGTGGGTATCAATGAGATACAGTTCGAGCTGTCGGACCGCAGCACAGGAACTATTGCAGAATACGGAAAGGCAGGGGTATCGTCAACCGGAGCTTTCCATTTCAAGATCAAGGTGGATAAACCGAATCTTTGGTATCCATTTCTGTATGGAGAGCAGAACCTGTACCTTGTGCGGGTGTCCATCCCTGGGCATAGCATAAGTCAAACTCAGGGACTCCGACGCCTACGTCTACTACAGCATCCCCTCAAGAACGAACCAGGGACTTCTTTCATCTTCGAGATCAATAATATCCGACTTTTCTGTGGTGGCTCATGCTGGATTCCAGCCGATTTCATGCTCCCCCGCGTTTCAAGAGACACCTACGAGAAATGGATTACTCTGGCAAAAGCAGGGAACCAAACAATGATCCGTGTGTGGGGTGGCGGTATTGTGGAAGATGATGTCTTCTATGACATATGCGACCGAGAGGGAATTCTTGTCTGGCAAGACTTTCTATATGCCTGCGGAAACTACCCGGCCTCACCAGACTTTATCGCCAACGTCAAGGTTGAGGCGGAGCAGCAGGTCAAGCGCGTTGGCTACCATGCTTCGCTCGCTTTGTGGTGTGGCAATAATGAGGATTACATGTGTGCAGATGGAGATCGTTGCTGGGACGTTGACTACAGTGACACTACCGGTCCATGGGATAAAACCACATTTCCAGCACGGGAGATCTATGAGCGCACTCTTCCGTCTGTCATAGAAGCATCGGGAACTGATGTTCCATATTGGATCAGCTCACCATATGGAGGAAGTTTCTCCAACGATACAACAGTCGGTGACACGCATTGTTGGGATGTTTGGCATGGGAAGCAATCGCCCTACCAGGACTACAAAGCATACACATCCCGCTTTGTCTCGGAATTTGGCTTCGAGTCGGCACCTAGTCTGAGTACTCTGCACCGCGCCATTACTTCACCAAAAGAGCGTCATGCGCAATCAAGGACCTTTGATGTTCATGATAAAGGTCCCGGCCATCAGAGACGATATCCTATGTATATGGGCGAGAACTACCGATTCCGCATGAACCCTCTCCGAGATTTTGTTTACTGCACACAGTTCCTCCAAGCTGAAGCAATGGCATATGCTTATAACTGTTGGCGCCGCGAGTTTAGAGGTCCCGGTGAAGAGAACTGCGCTGGTGTTTTGGTTTGGCAACTGAATGATATTTGGCCAGGAGTTAGCTGGGCTCTCGTCGACGTTGATATGAACCCAAAGCCGGCATACTACATCACGAAGAGGGCCTTGTCCAAGATGGTGGTAGGGATGGAGCGGATCGTTACTGGAAAACCACCTTACATCACTACTGGCTATCCCGATGAGAAGGCCAAACTCGACGTTTGGGCTGTGAATGGAAACCTCAAGGAGGCAACCGTTGTTCTGGAGTTGAAGGCTTTTAACATCCAAAGTGGGAGGTCAGTGGAATTGGCAAGCCCTCATGGAAAGGAATATGCTCTCAAAGCAAACCAGTCAACGGAACTTCTGGCAGGCATGGATATTCCGAATCCCGACGAAACTGTTATGGTTGCATATCTGAAAGGCATTTCATCTGAACAGATATTGGCAAGATGGATGAGCTGGCCAGAACCACTTAAATTTCTGCATATGTCTTCCGATCTGAAAGTCACTGCTGAGGTAGTTGATAATCGCTCTGCTGTTATCATTAAGACAAATGCACCAGTGAAGGGAGTGGTGTTGAGTGCATGCGACGGAAATGGCAAGGACGTGGTATTTGATGACAACTTTCTCGATTTGGTACCAGGAGAAGAGATCTGGGTTGGAGTGAATGGACTGTCTAGCGATTGCGTCAAAGTTAGGTTCCTCTATGATTGGGAACTTGACCCAGGATTCGAGTTGTAACACCATGTCATCTCGGAGCCTGCTTCTAAAGCGTTCTGTCACAAAAAATGAAGTTCAAGGATATAGCTGCTATCACGACTTGTTTCGCTCCAAATACAAGCATTGTAGAGAAGTAAATATGTACTTGGTATTGTGGCGTAGCTCAGCTACACATAGCACTACCCATAAAAGCTCCTATCAAAGAAACCACTCCCCATTTCGTAGAAACATCGAAGAACGTAGTCAGAAAGATAAGGCAAAGCTGCAATTTCCCTCTGGTCCAGCCCTCTCATCATGTCATCATGTGATTTAGCAGAAGTTCTGTCCGTTGCCCTGGAAGTTTCCAGACTGGTAAGCGCCGCCGGCATTGCCAAGGCAGTCAGCTGTGAAAACGTTAGCAAAAGTCTTAAGATTCTTGCCATTAGTAAATTGAACTTACCGACGGTGACAAGCTTGAGGCCGTTCTGCTTAGCCCAGTTGATGACCCAAGGAGTAAGCTGCTGAACAGTGCTCTGGTAGGTCTCGTGCATGAGAGGAATGTGGCCGTTACCACCAGCACCAGCCTGCTGGAACTTCTGCTGGCTCTGCTGGGCAGACTGACCGTTCCAGTCGCCGGAGTCAATGTCGTTGGTGATGACCTTGTATCCAAGCTGTTGCATAACAGGGAGGACGTTACCGCCAGTGGCGAGGTAAGGAGGGCGCATGTACGCGGGCTTCTTGCCAATGATGTTGACCATAGCCTGCTCAAGCTTCTGCATCTCCTGCTTAACGCCATCGGCGCTCAGACTGCCGAAGTTCTGGGGGTGAGTCCAGGTGTGACTGGCGATCTGGTGGCCAGACTGGTAAGCCTTCTTGATAGCGGCCTGTTGGTTGTAAATGCAGCCGTAGAGCTTGCCGGTCATGAAGAAAGTGGCCTTGGCACCGGCGTTGTTGAGGATGTCAACGAGCTGGTTGGTGTATTGGCCAGGACCGTCATCATAGGCGAGAGCAATGACACCGGGTCGAGTGCATTGGCGGTAGACTTGACCAGAAGCCTGACGGTTGAAGAGCTCGATGGGGTCCTCGACGGCAGCGCTGGCGACGCTGCTGACGAGCAGAAGGCTGCTGACGGCGACCTTGAGGAAAGACTTCATTTTGGATAGATATGTACAAACAAGTATTTACAGAACAGAAAAAGCGATGACTGACAAGGCAAGTCTATTTAGTTTGGTGCCAAGGAGGCTTTATATAGGAACAGTTAAATCATCCCATATTTGTGTAAACAAGTTTCAAATACAACCGGGGCGAAACTATTACCTCTTGGGAATTCGATAACAAGGTCTTGAGTTCTAGACTGCGGAGTCTTTGCATAGTGATCAGGATGTGCTGAAACAATGACAAGGTCTTCAGGCTAAATTCGCGACCCCTGGGCCCCCAGCTCATTAAACCACTGCTAAGCAGACAGGGGGGTAATAGTGTTGATTTGCCGGCTGTATTCAAAGCTGTCATCAATACTACCCCACTCATAACAGCCGGGACGTGATCGCGTTCATCTGGGACTTCGGCATCAATGCCACGTGGTTCGATGATGCGGAGACTGGAAAGAAATCTTCCCATTTCGAGATTCAGCTTTGGCTTTATTTGACGATCCGGGTTTTGTTCCTCCGGCATTGCAGTGTAGGCGGATAAATAGGGCCGGTTTCATACTTCGGAAATGAGTACCACCTCCAGCTTGGCTCCGCTTATGATCCACTCGTCCATTTCACTTAACATGAAATAAGTCTCTGGCAATGAGATCGATGGAATTCACAGTATTTTCCAAATTGACATATTTTATCCGCCGGAAAAATGCAAAGACATAGATATACAGCTCAGGTCCATTACAACTCAATCCCCGCCTTGATATATCGCATTCTATTAGCAAGCATATTTTGCCTATCTAGCTAGTGCTACCCTATAAGCCTGATCTACACCGGTACTTCGCCTCGGAAAAGATTCACAGCGTCCTCTATCTGAATACTCATGCATTCTCCATGATGTGATCATGTTATGAGTTTCTCAAAGCTTGGAACGCCCTCTTGGCACCTTTCGGGCGTACGGATGCCCACCGATACGGACGAGGTGGTCGATGTCAGAAGTGTTGACGTAGTCTGGACTAGCATCTGCCAAGTCTGTCATACCGCAAAGACGCATTGCAGTTTCTAACTCATCCTGGAGGACTGGGTAAATTTTAGTATTGAAGAGCTTGTGTTTGTCTTTGTTGAATGATGTCCAGGGCTCGACTTACTGTTGAAAGCGTGTTTAACGCCATCTTCTCCGTAGCCCACCGAAAAGGCGAACGGCCTTCCAAGCCCAACTGCTGATGCCCCAAGACATAGAGCTTTAAGCACATCCGAGCCTCTTCTAAAGCCACCGTCAATCAGGACGACCAGATTGTCGAAGACTTCAGGACAGTTCCGGTGTAACTCCAAAAGCAGCAAGATAGATGGAGGAGCTGTATCTGCTGCCCGTCCCCCATGGTTACTCAGAACAATACCCTGGACTCCATACTGCATAGCCAGCCTGGCATCCTCCCATCGTTGAATTCCTTTGATAAGAATTGGAAGATGAGTCAAACCACGGAGCCAAGTAACATCTTCCCAGCCTAGAGAGGGATCAATGAAAGAGCCCGTTTGGCGTGCCAGCCCGGCCCCCTTCCAATCTTCCCTTGGACCGACTGTCTCACTTCGTACTCTTTCATCGGCCTCTCGCTTAGAGACCACGGGTAAATCTGCAGTTACAAGGAGTGCCTTGATCTTGCCTGTTTTAGTAACTTTTCTGAGCAGTTCTTCTGTGATCTTTCGGTCCTTGTTCACATATAATTGGAAAAAGGCCTGATGAGGTGTTGCGTCGAGAACTTCCTCATGCGGAAAGGATGACGGGGTGGCGAGCGTTTGGATATTACCAGTCTTTGCTGCTCCTTTGGCTAATGCTACTTCTCCCTCTTCTCCGCCAGTACGGGCCGCGCCTGTTGGTGAGATATAGATGGGTAATTGAAGCTTGCAGCCAAAGACCTCAGTGTTGGTATGAACTTCTCGCACATTCCGCATGACTGCTGGACGGAGCCAAATTCTTCCCAGGAATGAAGCATTCGCATCACGAGTGAGGTTATCGTTTGACCCTCCACTGATGTATGCGAACTCTTTCTTTGCCAGTCCAGTTGATGCGGCCTTCTCGAAGTCGTGCAGGTTGATTATATCATACAAGGGAGGCCTTTTGGCAGGACTCTGAGATGGATGCGCGGAATCACTTTGGGATCCCGAAGTCTGCTTACTTTTGACCTTGGGAGTATTGAAAGAGCCGAGATGGTATTTAGCATCTAATGCCTTTTGAACCAGCGAGGGTGCATGGAAGCTGTTGTATTCTTCGCTTGCATCTTTGCCAGCGTATTGGTAGATAACTTTATCATGTTAATCAGCATGTTTGGTCCAGGAGAATTGTTGATACTCACTGTCGACACCTCCTGGGTGGTTCGGGGCGAAGTCCGTGAAATCGTACACCTGGTCATTGATTGCCAACCAGAGATCATCGGGGGTGTTATGCGCGGCGAGATCTTCTGTAGATAATGTTTTGGACATTTTTATAACCGGCTAATGTGGCAGCGTCTCTATTGGAAAGACTTTGAAGGTAAACAAATGATGTTTGTTTGCAATCCCATATAGAAGACCGATGCCTGAGTATGTCGCGGAAAGAGTAGTTAATTTCCGAATTCCGATTGGCGGAGATCAGTGACCCCGCGTTTCTTGAGCTTTATCTTTCGGGTAATTCCCGATGTCAAGTCCCCTCACTTCAGCTACCTACCCGATATCACGTATAAATTACTGCTATTACCATGGGGCACCTTATTGGATCTTGCCACTATGCGATAACAAAGAATAATCTGTGGCTTGAGTCCTTAGTTTTAGATAACGCTAACTTGGGGAAGCGAATAATATTTCTATTATGCTTGGCACCGGTTTCACATTAACTGGACAAGGCGTCGTCAGAATGTTGTGTAGCTAATCGCAAGTCGATTTGTAGCGTTTCAATTCCAGATACATTATACTATTTACCATGCTTAGAACAATACACTGACTTATCCCCTGGTGTTCACTCGCTGTATGTGGAGAGAAGGGAAGAAGCGGAGAGATATAGTTTCTCCATACGAGACAGGAATCTAGAAGTTCAGCGGCTGGTGGTGGGGCTCCTAGACGGTAACACTTCAATAATTGCTGGCGCCTGCTGTCTGTGTCTTTTAGTGACCGTGTCAGGGGAAGGTGTTCTCCCTGGCACTCCGAGTATCATAAGTGTTGCTAGCGGTTAAAGAGACTACTAGGTCTGGAACAAGTCGCCGCCGTAGCTTCAATCACACAAGTCAATCAAGTCAGTAGAAGGTCTGTTGTCGATGACTGTAGGAAATCTGTCGGCCGCAAAAGTATGCCAGCCCTGTTTTACGATAACCCCATTAACCAGGTGGAAGCCTCGTAGCGGAAGAAGCTTTAGTGGGAGAGGGATTTCCAAGGCCTGGCGCCCTTGCATACCTTAGCAATAATGAGAATGAAGGCGGTCATTGCCAATCCTCTCAAGGCTTTGGGGTTAATACTTGTAAGACGATCAACGGTTTTATTAAGGAAGCGTGCTACCAGATAGCAACATTACACTCGTGCCGATCTGATCTGATACTTCTGAATTTTATTTTTATTTTCAAAGGTGGGGTTTTAAGGGTGGAAGTAATGTAGCTTAGGGGCAAAATGATTTGATTGAGATAAGAAAAATATTCCGTGTCTCAGATAACGAGTGCAATCACGGCAGAGTTGGGCTGGTGAGTACAGCTAATATCAGACATTCCTAAGCCACCGTTTATTTCGAGGAATAGGCAAAGCTTGACTGTATGTGTTTCGGTAGTGTAAGGGAAACAAAGAATGGATCTGCGCCACTAAACGGAAACCTCTGTCGAGAGCTCAGCCGAGTCTGAGTATGTGACTTGAGGGAAACCAATCAGAGCATTTGTCAACATGGTGAAACATATTGATGTGCATCATGATAATGCTCCGGCCTTACGTTCTGACAGCAGTGACATACGTAATATCCGACAGTTTCATATTGTAAAACAAAACAATGTCGAACTCTGTTAACCCTTTTACTATTTCTACCTAGGGACATACCAGAAGCAGGCTGTGTTTAAGGTATCTCTTTTTCTTAATCCTTGGAGATATAAAAGTATAAAACTTTGCATCGGTAGTTGGAGCGCCTGCTTTGCCCTGTTTTCTTCAAACCTGTCCCTTTAGTTGAATATTCAAAACAAGATGGTGAACTATTACTACTATGAGCCTTCTCTTCCTGTAGCAATTGTCTTCACAATTGTCTTCACACTATCATTCGCTCTTCATCTCTTCCAAACGATCAGAACAAGAACATGGTTTTTTGTACCATTTCTAGTCGGCTCGCTTTGTAAGTCTACTGTTTAAACCCTTCTCTTTGCTTTGGCCAACAGAGATTGCAACAGTTGAAGCTCTCGCCTTCGTCGGTCGCGCAGTTAGTGCTTGGGAGTCTCCAAACTACACATTCGGTCCTTGCGTTATGCAGAATACACTCCTTCTCTTGGGACCGACTTGCTATGCTGCGTCGATTTATATGAGTCTGGGACGATACATCCGAAAACTGGAGGGTGAGCGGTTTTCTCTGCTCAAGCCGAGTTGGCTAACCAAAGTCTTCCTGGTTGGTGACATACTATCAATTGCTCTGCAGTCGATTGGTGAGTTTCCTTATCATCAGCTCAATTATGGTTGGCTATGTTGGCTAATGTTCCGTAGATGGTGGGAAGTTCGTGAAGGTCGATACTGCGGATAACGAGACGACGATAGAAAGCATTGTAATTGCTGGCATAATGGTTCAGCTCGTGTTTTTCACTCTTTTTATTGCCCTGGCGGCATCATTTCACTTTCTATTCCTCAAGAAGTCTCTAGTACAACCTTACCGTTGGCAAAAGTTTATGGTGGTGATCTCCGTCGCGAGTGTGCTCATTCTCGTCCGATCGCTCTTTCGTATGATCGAGTACGTTGAGGGACGTGATGGAGAGCTGCAGTCTAAGGAAGTATATCTTTATGTCCTCGATGCAATTCCCATGGCTATTGTCAGCATCGGTTTCCATGTCTTCCATCCCTCGAAATATTTTAATGGCAGGAGGAAGAGTCTATGCGAGTCAGAAAGCGAGATGACATTGAGCTTCCCACATATCCCACGCCCCGGATCATAGTGGGTATAAAATATCAGTTCCGGGGGGATACATGGATATTGTTCGAGGAGGCTTCGCAATGGAGGTCTTGTTTTGTCTACAGGTAGTAAGACAGCTCTTCTTCTAGAGGGTAAAGATAAATAACATCACTACTGCAATTAGATTTTTTTTTTCCACCGTCCAATTAAATATCTGGAACCCCTGAACCGTAAGCTGACAAGGAGTCTGACAGCATGCCTGGCTTGTTGATAAACCAACCAGATTGATTTGGGTACGAGCCCCATTTTTATAAAATCCTTCGGGTAATCCGGATCTTCCAGTATCAGTAGAGTCTTAAAGATTGGCATAACCAGACACTTATAGACAACATTTCGCTTTTGATCTTCTGCTCAATCTCTAAGTATACGCCACTTGAACCGATCAGTACTTCCAATGGCTGAAAACAATTCAACATCGCTGGGTGAGTTCTTTTATATGCCTCTGAAAACTGAGTTTTTAATACACTTGAATTATATAATATCTACTTCTTTCTTCTGTCCTATTTCGCTCTCAAGTACATGCTTACTGGGCATACTAATGAGTGCGGCAATAGGCATCTTGGGTCGATATTATTCTGCCCGACACACTCTCGGACACTATCGCTCCGTATGTGTCACAGCAACCTATAATATTGATTCGCTGATTGAGCCGACGCTGGACGCAAATCACGAGAGACTCAACCGTGATTTGGAGGCTGCACTTCAGTCAACAATCCGACAGCATTCTGCTTTGCTTCTTGATATATCCGATGAGAAAAAAGATGGGATCCCACTGTACAAGCAAGTGAACACTATTTATAAAGAGGATATCTTGAAGATTGTCAACTTCTTCAAAGATCACTCGAATAAAGAAACAATTGGTGAAAGATTTGATGAAGGCCTAGCTCAGGTCCTTGGGCAGCAGCATGCCGAGTTCTTTTCCCCCGACAAACCAGCCTGGAAGATCGTTATTATCAAGCATATGCGCAGCTTTGACCCACCAAGAGTTTCTCCTTTGAAGCTGGACATTGCATTCTTCGCCCACCACGCTATTGCTGATGGTCTGAGCGGTGTCGCTTTTCACGCCTCACTGTTGGACAATCTCAAACGCCCTTTAGAGCGAGGCCATTTGCCTCATTGGCCCATGCAATTGCATGAAAGACGAGATATTCCAGCGGCTATCGAAGACCGTGTAGACTGTCTTTCATGCAGCTGTGACCTTTGCGACGGGCACAGCTCGTTGGAAGAGCCAGTCTGGGCGGGGGCTCCGATATCTACAACACCAATGACCAACTTCGAATCTTGTGTTCGTATCGTAACGATCCCTGCTAAAGAGCTTTCAGTCATGCTTCAACAGTGTAGGCAAGCCAAGGCGACTTTGACTGGGCTGCTACACTCTCTTGTATGCACTTCTTTGGCTCGTGGTATCGATGACAATACGAGCGGATTCAGGTCCGTGACGCCCTTTTCAGTTAGAAAGCACACAGGAGCCTCGGAAAGGGACATCGTCAACCACGTCTGCTTCTTGACAAGCTATGTGTCGCATGAGAGAGTGAACGTAATCAAGAGTTGCGAGAGTCATTCGACTGCTGAGCAACAGCACATTATGGAACTTGCATGCTCTTTCAGCAATGAAATAGCGACCAAGGTTAAACAATATCCTCACGACAACATGGTCAAGAGAGTGGGTAGAATTAAAGATACTATGTCTCATTGCCAAAATCAAGAGGGCACAAAGAGGCTGTACACATATGAGCTGACTAACATGGGTTATATTTCTAACTTGTTGCCACCGAGCAACCGTGGTCTCAATCTCGAGAAATTGGTCTTCACGCAGTGTGGTGTAGTTACTGGCCCCGCCATGGCGTTCAACTGTGTCAGCGTGGCAGGAGGAAGTCTGACTATCAGCATTACTTGGGAAAGGGGCATTGTCGAAGAGTCACTTATCGAGTTTGTTGCACATGAGCTAGAAACCCGACTGTTGGGTAAGAGAGCCTGAGCCAAGATAGTTTCCGTACGTCCGTATCTTCTAAACTGCAGATGCTGAACGATTTATGTGAACGGCATGATATATTGGTGGCTCCTGACTACAGCTACAACTCCAACTCCAACTACAGAGGATAGTACAATCTATTTCGTGCCCATATGCCCCTGATGCAACGTACTCATGCTTTGACGGATGTTTCAGGTGTAAGAGCAGGGTTAATAGCTCCGTCCTTCGCATCCTTAGATCGTTTAACGGCATGCTGAACATTAGCTCCAAGGACCCAGACTCGCTCAATATCCAGCGTGTTCGTGATGGTCACCAGTGGGTTGGAGTTAAGCATCAAGAGGTCTGCCCTCTTACCAACGGCGATCGAGCCTCTGTCAGGTACTCGGTGCCACTTGGCAGCATCCCTCGTCGCCGCGTTAATAGCCTCAGCTGGAGACATTCCAATAACGTTGACAAAGTTCTGCATCTCATAATGGACCGAGAGACCGAAAGGAACAGAAGATACACCGCCCTTGAATTGCATGGTTCCAACTGAATCTGTTCCTACGATAAGAGGAACTCCACCTTCGTAAAGAAGTCGAGCGTTGGTCTCAGCATAGCCGCTGCATGCGTCATGGTCTGTTTCTGCCACTGCTCGTGAGCCGTCTTGACCATATCAATCTGCTGCTGGACCGTGGGACCTTCGACTTCAGCAGTGATTTTGTGATAATTGCTCCCATTCCCGAACTGCCAGTCTGTGTACTCCGTGACGTTCGTGTCTGGGTAGATGAATGTGTCCTTGGCGCGATTTGGCTGATTCTTGGCGTGAGCGCCATCGATACCAACAGCCGAACCTCCAGCGAAGAAGAAAGAGGCCAGACCCTTTTGTGAAGCCATGATATGGCACTGAGTAAAATTCGCGCAGTTCATGTGCATGGCGGTGGTGCATCCATACGAGGTAAAGTTTTCGAGAGACTGGACATCGGTCAAATGGAGGTGATTGTCGAACAAGCCAGGAAGCAAGAACTTTCCTGTGCCATTGATATGTTGGACGGCTCCATCGCATTTGCCAAGGTCGGCGATGTATCCGCCGTCCATACAGACAGTCTTAGGGGCCGTGAACTCTCTGCCATTGAAGACACGGATATCATCAATAGCTGTTCTGACATAGTCTTCCGTTCCCGGGACAGACCTGCGGTGATTGACGAGTCTCTCATCGGGCTGGCTGGAGCCATGGAAAGAGCAGGCCAAAGCGAAATTGCTTAGGAGCTGGCCGCTTAGGAAAAAGGTAATAGTACGCATATTAATTGGCTGATTCTGAATAGGATAGTTGTTTGTAATGTAATCGAATGGTGGATAAATAAAACGATTGATGGTTCTCTACTGTTGATGGCGACGCTGCGTTCCTTATATAAAACAAATCCCAGCCCAAGCTTATAACTACATCATGATCCGTCAAAGCCGAGAATTCTGCCTTGCGCCTCGATCGTCGCAAGCTATTCATGGAATATATGGGCGTCGCAAACTTGTCAATAGGAATCTTCAGCATAGACGCGTTTTTAATTGTATTACAGCGATCAGTGAAGGGCTGTAGGGTGGCTGTTCTCGTATACTATGCCAAATGGAGATAACGTTGAGAGACGCCATGACCCTTTGTCATCGGCTGTGGCTTAAGAATAATTGGAGATCTACCAAGGCTCTCTCTCGTACACTATACCCCATCGAGATAGTTAAGCTGACACCGCTTTAAGGATCGCCAACCCCCCATCATTTCGTGGGCCCTTAATATCGTACCTACCTGCTTATCCACGTACCTGCTCAAGTTATTCAAACCTACCTGATACGCAATATGCCGTCTCGGCGGGAGCACAAGAAGTCAAGGCATGGATGCGGCCAATGCAAAAGGCGTCGTGTCAAGGTTCGCCAAGTCATAGTTCACTCAAGCAAGCTCCCTACTGATGTCATTCCCAGTGCGATGTTCGTTACTATGTCTGTTCTAATTGTGAAAGACGCCAAGAATGGTGCGACTTCCAATTACAGCAACCAAATCTTCCGTCCTCTGCATCTTTGTCATCTGCATCCCCACCGGTCCAAGATGTAATACAGTTATCAACCCTATCCCAGGCTAGACCTGGTTCGCTGCTGGCCATTCAAGCGGGGAGTCCGATGGCTGATGCTTGGAAGCCGATTGTTATGCAGCAGATTGAGAGCCACACCTTTTTACAGCATGGATACAGGGCTTTGATTACACTCTATGACAAAAAGGCGTCGCAGGAGCAATCACTGGGCAATTATCTGTCAGCATATCAGGATCATCTCGCAGCTATGCGTGATTTCCGCGGCATTTCCACCACTCAATCCGACTGGACCAGTTCTGTGATATTCTCTATGATGGTAGCTATTTTCGAGATGGGTGTCGCTGGTATACAGCCCGGAGAGGATTTTATACTTAGCACAATAGTCGCACTGCGTAATGGTGCGCAGCTGGTCAAGACAATCGCACCCCATTTTGTTAAAGACAGGAAAGAAGAAGATCGTATATTGAACGGCCCGGCGATTCAAAAACCGGAATACCATCTCCTCCTTCAAGCATTGGAGAAAGAAGTTGCCAAGACAGGTCAGCTGGACATTGCGTGCCAACATGCACTTATGACTATAAAGGCCTGGATATTTTGTGTAGGGTATCCCCGAACATGGGGTCACCTTATGTGGTGGCCCGCATCTCTTAGTGCGGAGTTCTTAGATCTTTTACGTGCTAAGAACTGTGCTGCAATACTGATTGCTAGATACTGGGCTTATATAGTCAGCAAGATGTCAGATGTATGGTTTCTAAGAAGTTGGGCTTCTGTAGTTAAACTTAACTGAATGGTCTTCCATCAATTCTTTTCTCGGGCGAATATGATATTTTATCTGGTATGCGCATTTGAACCTCTTGGTTCTACTTGGTAAAAACTCATTGTTTGAGATCCCAGCCTTATCGATCCAGCCACAAGGTAACAGGGTCATAGTGACAACTGAAACCGAAACCTGCACAATCGATAATTTTAAAATAACTTTAGATGCCAAGATGCCATTAAGCTCAATTGATTACAGGATGTGACTCAAAGCTTCCATATCTAGCTCAAATCCGTTTACGTATGGCGAGCATTGCTCTTTTGTGGGACTCTGCAGTTTATTTGGGAATATGCCATTGTCTTAAGTGTCTGAAGGATGTTTGAGTAGTGAAAGAGAGGTTTTAGAAGGCGTTGTCCTTGCAAGGTATCGCGATAAGCGAGAATGGCCAGCCTGTAATATCATGAGAACCCCTGCACATCTGATGTTTCGCGTCACGCCTCAGATGCTCTCATTCGACAATGGTAGAGTTTCACATCCACTTTGGGGATGAACCACCGCGCAGGTGACAGAAAAACAGGCGGGCTGGGCCTGTCCCGAATTTTGTCAGGCTCCATCCGATCTCTGACGCAAAACTCTCAGGAGACTCGGAAGCTTCTTCTTCCTGTTTCTAAGAACGCTCAAGGCTGGGCGATGTTTGGGAAACTTGTCAAAGGAAATAATGTCAATCGCGCTGAGTTATTTCCTTATATATACCCTGCTTGAACTCTAACTCTAACGCCACACATCCCCTTCAGCATTCAGCATTCAGCACTCACCTCATCTCCTTTCTATTCGGTCTTTTCTAGGCTCTGTGAGCTTTTCTATCGTTTAATCACCAAGGGCTGCAGGATCAGTTCTTTCTTTTCTCTACTACGAGTCTTGTCCCCTTTACCAAACACCACCCGCAACAATGAAGCTGTCATCCACTCTCGCTGCCATTTCCATCGGCTCAGCCGTTGCTTCGCCTCTGATTCAAGGCGCCATCAAGCAGAAGCATGCTCTCAGAAAGCGACAGGTTCCTCAGGAACACTCCCACGACTTTGCCCTCACCATCGTTAGCGAGATGCTGAAGCTCGATAACCCAAAGAACATCCAGGATCCAGTCTTTGGTTTCTTGGGTGACGCTGCTGCTGCTGATGGCGCAGGCGATGTTACCAACTTGGCTTGTCTGAAGCAGGAAACTGCTGACCAGGCCTTCACCAACGCGAAAGCGATTGGGGATCTTCGAGGTATGGCTGGATCGTTGTTGCTCCAGGCCCTCGAGCGCAACACTGCTGGCGTGGGTGTTGCCAGTGTGCTTTGTAATGAGACAGCCGTCAACCCCGAGATTGCGGCTCTCACTCAGCACCAGGACGCCGCTTCTGAGGGTGCCGCTGCGATTAACAAGGCTGTTACGCTTGAGCTGGCCAAGCAGCTGGCAGGCATTGGTGCAGACCCCAACCTGGCCCTGCTGAGTGGTACATTCGCACCTGGAGATGTAAGTTCAATAGATCGCAGGACCTGTTTTCTGGTTACTGACATCGCATAGCCCAATGACTCAACCGGCGCAGGAAACTCTTGCGATGACGAAGAGCCTGATCTTGGCTGCATCTTCTCTCAAGGCCTGCTCGTACTTGATGCAACCGAAGATGAAATCTCTTCAGCCGTCGCTGACGTCGCCCAAACCTTCACTGGTACCGGTGGTATCGCTGCCACCGATTTGGTTGACTTGGCCTCATTCGCTGTAGCCAGCGGCACCGAAGTCGCTGATCTGGCTACTATTGTTAATGGAGGGGCTGCTGGAGGAGCTGGAGGAGCTGCTACAGCTACTGAGGAGGTCGCATCTGCAACTGATGCTGCGAAGGAAACTGATGCTGCGAAGAACAGCCAAACCGCTGATGCTGGTGCTGGAACTGAATGCGCTGCCCAGGCGACGGTTACTGTCACTGTCGTCAGTACTGTTACTGCTGACCAAGCTGCCAAACCGACAGCTGAAGCTGCCTTGGACGCTGGGGCTCATGAGCCTGCTGGTGCTGGCCGCAAGGCAGTACTGCTGCCACTATTGTCAGTTGGCCACTAATGGGACCCTAGCTTCAGAGGCTATTTGCGATTAGGATATATGGGTAGATAGGTAGCTGCAAGTCTTTTCAATTCATAAATAGAGATGTATCAGCTCAATTGTATAATTCAAATCAGTCCTACTGCCTGACCTATCGATATGGATCTACGGATTGCTCCCACCTCTTGTACCTTATGCTAGCATAACAGCTATGTTCTTCATCATGCTGTCCAGCCTACCGCACCCTCCTCTTACAAAGTCAGCAGAAATATGAATAATTCTGCAAGAGCAGAGAGTTCTTCGACCTCAACAGCCTCATCAGCCACCAAAAGAGCCTCATATTGGACCGCCTCTTCAGCCTCCAGGATCTCCTCGGCCTCAAGCTCCTTTGTAACCTCAACCTCTTCCGCTCTTCCTGCCTCTGCGATTTTAACATTCGTAAAACCTTCACGAGCTTCTCCTATGTCCAGTGCTCCAGCCTCGGGCATAGCACCGAAAGGATCGGCTTCGACAAAGACTGTGGGCTCCTCCGCTTCAACGGCCCCGGAGGGTGCCTTGACATCTGGCGCAACCCTCATTCGGAATTTCTCCAAATGTTCTTGGACTGACTGGCCTTTGAATTGGCTCCATGGAGTCTTCTCATGGGCCTTTTTACCCATTTTACTGGTCCCAAACCCGGCAAGTTGCGGTTGCGCACCACTGCTTCGCAGCGGGGTGTACTTGGGGTTAAACTTGTCATTTGCCATGAAAAGGTTCTCGACCTTGTCGCCGCTCTGTAACTTTGCCAATTCTGCTTCACCAATATCCTTTGCGTCATACCAGCCCTCGATCTGGTCAAAGGGAACGCCGCCTACAACAGCTTGCTCGGCTTGTCCCACGAAGTTTGGCTTCATATGTTCGATGCCGACAGACTTAACCATGTCGACCATTTTGGGGTCCGCGCTAATTCTGTAGATATACCCCATTTCCTCAGTTCCAGCCTGGTTTGCGCGAAAGGGGGTAGCAAACTGCTTAGAAATCTTGGGATCAGTCGTGGTAGAGATGTACTTTGTGTACTTCTTCGTATATCCGTTGTGGTGGTAGTAAAGACTGCTCCCGTGCTCGAGCTGCGTAGAGTCAGGGGCTCTTCCAAGCTCCTTTATAGGATCTCTTGGGAAGAACCCACCGGCCTTTCTGATTTCCTCAGGCTTTCTCATATCGCCTTTGAAAACAGTAGATACCGTGTCATCGTCTGCGCGGCGCTGGAGTACATGGCTGTCGCCCAGTCCAAAGAGGAATAGGAACGCCGTCCAGAGAACTAGAGTGACCCAGTTGCGTTTCATTGCCAAGTGATAGTTAAAGTAAAGAGAGCTTAAAGAGAAATTAGGATATTGTAGTGGGAATTGCTGAGCTGAATACTAAACTAGAGTGCTATTCCTTGGTTATTTATATTGATATACTGTACTAAGGATGAAGACTATATCTATAGAATGTGAAAATGGTAATACCCTGTCCCTGTTTAGGTTCACTGGGTTTGCGTGAAGCATTCCGGCAGTTAGCTGTAAGGGACCGAACTGACTTGGGTCATATCAAAAATGTGAGGCGGAAGCCCTGTAGCTCAGACTGCTCCATTGCCTTAATTCACATGTAAGATATTGTATAAATAGAGACTAATACTTCATTAGGCAGGTAGAAAATATAAAGTAACTAAGGGAAGACTGGGAAAAAGGAATAATTCATGCTAGATCCTCAAAGCCGGCTTCATTATATTAAAAATACATTAAACACATGTCAAAACATAGGTACATATGTCCTAATAAGCAGCTGGAATACTATTTTGAGTTTTCGGGTTTGGATTATCAGCTCATATTTTCGGCAGAATTATCAATACTCTTACTACACAATAGTAGCTTTATGGTCGTTCGGACCGTTCTTAGTTGACTTTGTCTCGGCCGCTCCGAGTAAAAACGTAGGTAGAGGAACCACCGGTCCCAGGTCAACGGCTATCTGATAGGAAGGCAGCGACTTACGCATAATCGGTCCGTAATAATTAATGAACGCGCGGCTTGATTTATCCCAGAATTAGCACAAGCTTAAAGTTTGTTTAACGTCTTTGCACGATTAAACAAGTGCCTCATCGTAGAACATAGAAACCTTTAAGCATGTGAATCACATCACTGAGTGAATCCGAAAGGTCGCATCTTGTCCCCGCTATATATATCTATGTACAGACAGTAGTTCATTTCTTTGCCGCTTCTCATCTTCTCTGCATTAACAATTCCAAGTCACTCTGACTCTCCAGAATTACCTCGCATCCAACCTCAGTAACCATGCAACTTCCTACTGTCTCTGTAGCCCTTTCCGCGCTATTGCTTCTCGGAGCCAGTCTTGGTGATGCCCAGAGCACTTTCGAAGAAAGAGCAATCTGCAGCGGACAGAAATGCAGCAATTCTCCGAACCTCATCCCCACAGCTGGGAAGTCAGCTTCCCCAAGTGCAGTAAACCCTTCAGCAAAGGATAAAGGCATCAATTGCGCACTCCTCCTGAAGAAGGATTCGGTCAATTGTACTGGTATATCCCGCAAAGCCTGCGACCTCATGTCCTGGCTGCATGCGGTAAGTATTTTTCTTTGAGCATGTTAATAAGTGGGAATGCTAAAGACGCATGAATAGGGCTGTAAAATGGTATCTATCTGGGTAGAACCTTTGAATGGATGATTGTCTACTAATGCCGCAAATAGCAATCCAAGTGCGCCAAGACTTCAGGTGCAGATGCGAAGAAATGCTGTGATAATGTGGAACGCCTCCCGTTTGGAGTAAGTTGATTTTGCAAACTCTAGTTTTTAGATGGGGGGAGCTAATAGCAAACAGGGAGGTGTATACTACACTGGCTATTTACGAGCATGTGCACCTCACTACCAGATGAAGAGATTCGATCGGCCCGAATTCATGGATCGTCCATGCAGCGCTGATTACGGTTGCCGTGACGGCATGAGCAAGCGCCTCTGTGATATGCGCGCCTGGGAAGATGCGGTAAGTTTTCTGTTTCCAAGTTCTCATATTAAAGTTTGGAAATGCTGATGGTTTGCGTTTTATCAGGGTTGTCAACAGCGAGCGAAATGCGATGCCAAGATCAAAGATGTTAGCGAGCTGCCTCAATGTTGCAAGGAATGGGGCAAGAAGCCAGAGGTAAGTAGTGAGAGTAACAATACGTTCAGGCCCGGCGCTGACAATAATCGCAATAGGGTCTCTTTTCCAAGTTCTATCAAAGCCGCTTCGATCTCAAGTGTCTTCGGAAGTAATGATGTAGTAGAGTGGGAGACGAGCATGATCGTGAGGCCTCGAGGACTATGCACGGACGGAGATTTTAGAGTTTGGCTTACGTGAAGAGTTAAGGAGTATTTAGCTTTAGTCAAAATATCAATGCTCTTAAAGCTTAAAGTGCCTGGATTGTAGCAGTAACCAAGTGATAATCTACGAATCGGGAAGGTATTGCGTGTTCCAGTGTCCAGGCGCACCAAGGCTTATCCGCTATAAATATGTAACTTTTGCAGTCGTTGGATCTAATTAAACTTCCCATCTTTTCACTATTCTTCCTGCTCTTCCTACTCTTCCTACTCTTCCTACTCTT
>JABCJY010000270.1:0-31000 GCA_013184415.1 Fusarium concolor | reverse complement strand
CTTGGGTGAGGAGGACCCTATGAGTGATGAGGAGGGCTCAGACGAGGAGTGGGCTGATGATAGCTTCGGCGAGGTGTGGGAGGAGGAGGAGGAGGAGGAGGAAGGTGAAGAAGAAGAACGAAGCGACGGTGAAGAGCGGGGTGACGCATGAAAGCTCTATCAAAAGAACGGACTTATACACAGCCAGCCAGACCAACGCCATTATTCTGAACATGACCAACCATCTCATCAATCCAAGAAATTTCTCTAGAACAATCCTTGATTGAGTTGGATAGACAAGCTTTCACAACTAGTAATGGCGGTAGAACCACTCCTGAGCCAGTACCGCAAAACCTTTGATCGAAGAAATATTCAACAGATTGGCAGACGTAGCGAGCTGAGGTACACACCCACGTCATAATGCTTAACCCATGTATTTCTTGCTTCATATCCCTGAGCGATATTCTTGCCTTTGACTGGCCGAGTACTATGACGTTTTGTGGCTTGATGGACGAAACCATTGAAGCCAGGGAGCAGATACTTGCATGCAGTAAGACTTGCGCCGCCCAGTAGAGCACCATTGTTTCACCGACGTGGTAGGATATGAAATGGAATAATACAGGGAATAGTTTCCCCTGTCCCTCAGTGTCAGTCGAACTACTCGCGGTGGATAACTGGGGCGAGTAAAGGGTAGGGTAAGTAGCTTGGTAGTTGGTAAACCAGTGATCAAGTTTCTCATTGAGGGCCAAGAACTCTGATAATGTTCTAAGGCCGGTATGAGGATCCGGGGACGGGAAGTTTTTTCGGGTTTCAGACAGAAGCAGAGGAACTTGGAGAAAGATGCCCAGAAGTAGATCATGCTTGCCCTTTGATTTCGTTATCCAGGGCCCGTTCATCCACATTGACCTAGCCAATGGATATACACAATCCTGAGCCAGACTTTGGAATACCTGAGATGTTAGTAAGTCATCGAAAGAGTAATTAGGGAGCTTACAGTGTGCATCCGAAGAACTTGAAAAACATCATGCGCCAACCCACCAACATGTTGTTCCGGCCCACGGAGGTGGAGAAGTGTCATGGCTCCCTGATAATGTTTCATGTAGCCACTAGCAGTACGTCCTGGACACTCCGAAAACTCGAACATGCCCAACAAGACACAAGCTGCGAGAGTTTGGTCATCTAGTCGCATTTTAGGCTCATCGATGGCGCGTTGCAGTTCGCGTAGACCCCTGGTATACAACGCAAGACTTTGGCTAGTCCTATCGCCAAGTCCACCGTTCTTTTCTAAAGCTGCAGTGCTGAGTGCCAGTATAGCATGCTCGAGGGCCGGTGAGAGTTGTTGTATGTCAGGTAGTCGAAGAAGCCATTTCCGATGGTCGTTGAGTTGGCCTCCAGTAAGTATGCACGACGGGAGTTGACGATCGATGAAGAGGGCTAAAAATTGGTCTCTTGCTGTGTTTCGAGCGGATACAGATTTGGGCAATTGTATTGGGAAATATTCAAGTTTGTTGGGCGGATGATGTTGAAGTGTCCGATTCGTAGGTTTTGTTTCAGTAATGTGTGATTTTGTGTAGTCTGACAAAATGAAAACTTGGTGTTTCTGGTAGCCTTAACATGGAACGGCCAGACTTGAGACAGTTATTGTAACTCGGCCTCTCACTGCCACACTATGATATAGCAAAGACCTCGAGTCAGTTTCTATGTGAGTCAGACAGGGATGAATGAAGGTATCCGTATTTTCCTTTGCCGGCACGTATGACATCCCTTAGAACACCCAGCTACACCAACCATAGTGGCTGAGCTATTTGGCAGTCGGACTCGCTTGGTAATGGGTCTCGCGGTGCAAAAGGCGCAAGACGAAAAGGAGGGAATTTTAATCATTGTCAAAGAGTTCGGGTTGCCTTAGCCTAGCGAAAGACTCCTCAGCTATTGCAGTGGGCTGGCTAGCTTGTACTGATTTGACCAATGAACGAATTCTCGTGACGGGATCCTCAATCAAGCTAAACTGTCTTTGGGATGATTGCGCGAGAAGCGGGTCACGAAGCGGCTGGGCTGATCTACAGTGCCGAACTCCGAAAGAGACGAAGCTATCACTTTTTAGGTATCATACTGCGAGTTTTGATGGCTGTGGACTATCACAGAGATTGTTATAAAGAGATGAAAATATCTTCGAAACCACAATGTCTTTTCACTCGATATCTCAATTCAATATCTGACTCTCGGCAACATGATCAACCCTCATACTTCCGTTGGCATCGCGCAAGTCGTATTCTACGTGCCCATCTTGCCAATTGCATTATTCATCCTTGTACGAAACTGGGGTCATGGACTTCGTCTTGCTTCATACCCGCTTGTCACGTTCGCTGCCGGTAAGTTGACCGCCAACAAAGCTATCACCAACTAACCATCTTCATTAGTTCGACTCGCTGGTGGAATATTGGCCATTGTTCGACAATCCGACCCATCTAGCATTGGACTTATCATTGCCACTACTGTTCTTCTCAATGTTGGCGTTATCCCATTGATGATCTCCATGCTTGGCTTCATTCGATCAATGTAAGTCGACAAATTTCCTGAACTCCATACGCCATGCTAACCCGGTAGTTTAAAACCGAGTCTCGATGAGAACAAGCGAGCCTTTAAGCTTATTAAATTCATTCGAGTCTTGTTCACCGCCGCCGTCGCCGTTCTATGCGTAGCTGGTGGTATTGGAGCCTCAGCTGAACAGCAATCAAGACAACTAACCCAAGCTGGATACATTGTACTTGCCGTTGTTCTCGCTTTGATGACTGCAGAGCTGTACCATCTTTACACCCAGATGCATCACATCGCTTCCAACAGGCACATTGTACGTTAAAACACACTACATAAGAATACCGCTAACATATCACTAGTACATCCGACTCACTCTTGCAAGTGTACCAACTCTCCTCCTGCGAACTTTATATGGACTACTTTGCGCCTTTACTGTTGACAACCCATTGACAATCTGGAACTCCTTGGCGGGATCGGCGGTGGCTTTCGCGTTGATGTGTCTACTTGCGGAGTATGTGGCTCTCGTCGTCTTTCTTTACCTTGGTCTTCGCTATTGGCGGGATACCTGTAGCCAGAGACTCACAAGTGTTGAAATGGAATCACAAGGAAAGTGAGAGACACCAGGCTATATCACAAGAAGTCTGATGTTTCTGTCCAAATGATGGTCTTGGTTTCTTCCAACTCAAATGAGCTCGGTTCTGTTTTTTCATTTCCAATTATGTATTATCTATCCAGTTCAAACTCAGAATAATGATATTGCAGTATCGTCAATTCGAAGTATTATCAAGTCTCTTGATTCACAACCCTAGTGCTTGCCCCCATTTCTTCCGTCCCTCTCTACTCTTCCTCCTTCTCTGCGTCAGAGACAACCTTCCCCGTAAGGTGTTTGATGTAAACACAAAGAACAGCAACCAACACTGCTCCGGCAAGCATTGTAACACCTGAAAAGACTTTGAGATATGTGTAATCGCCACCGTTAGCCTCAACAAGCGCACCAGCAATAGGGCTACCCGCAAGAACACCAATCGAGATGCAAAAATAGAGTATTCCAGTACGATGGCCGATATCAGATGGAGGCGAGACTTCAACTACAAGAGCTGGTGCCAGCGAGATGTAGCATCCGGAAAAGAAGCCAAAGAAGGCCGAGTAACAAAGCAAGGTTGCGTTCGACTTTCCAGGGAGCCAGAGGGCTAAGGTGAGAATGGCTGATATAGTCGTGCAAACTACCATCATGTTGAAACGGCCGAATTTGTCGGCGAGGAATCCAGGAAGAATTCGACCAAAGACGCTCACGGCGTTGAGGATGACGATTGAGTAAATAGACAAATCCCATGACATGCCCATGGACTGTCCCTCAAGGGGAATGAAGTTGAACGGGAGGAATAGTCCGAAACCGAAGAGAGTCAATGCAAGACAGAGAAGCACGAATCTTGCGTCTCTCAACGGCGTGATATACGATCCGATGTTGAATGGTGTCGGAACATGAGCTCTGTTTGATCGAATCATCGCTATTGAGATGACTGCGCCGAGTAGGATGATAAAGGCGACCGTGCGCATTGTCCAACCAAATCCAACTCTGGGCATAAGGCGATTGACCATGATGGGAAAGATGACGCCTCCGATGGATGAACCAGAAATGGCAATACCAAAAGCTGTGGCCCGTCGAGCTTTCCACCATGTTGCCAGAGCTCCAACGGTGCCGTACATAACAGCACTAGCACCAAGAGCACTGCAAATAGCTTGTGATAGAAAGACTTGGTAGTACTCGGTCGAGATGGACGTCATCATGAGTCCAAAGACTTGCATAAGACCTCCGGTAATAAGAAGCCATCGCGGACCGTAGTTGTCGAAAACTTTGCCCAGAAAGATTCCCATGCTGTATGTTAGACACTGTTGAACTGAAGCAATCCATGCAATGGTGGAGGTGGAGTAATCCTTGAGAAGAGTTTGTTCGTAGTATGATTGGAAAACGCCAAGAGAATTGACCCAGCCGAAGGTAATAAACATAGCCCACCACGCTCCAAAGGTCGAAAGCCAGGCGCGGTGGCCTCCATCGATGGGCCAGTTGGGTGCTTCTTTTGACATGTTGCAGGGTAGGATAGGAGATACGGTTTGGGCTGTGTGAAAGAAGGGTGACCAAAGACAAGAGTAGTTAGACAATTCATGGAAAAGCTAGAGCTGAATACGATTTCCTTTATACCGAGATTTAAAACAGTATACCTCCTGAGTTATTGAGCATTACAAATTGATCGAGTTCATAGACCCGTTATAGGGTTGGTGTTGATCAGCGTCTTACCTCTGATTGGCTGCAAAGCCGTAAGCCAAATCTTTTCCAGCGCATATAATTGGATGCCAACCAATAAGCCAAAGGAGTTCCGTGGATGTCGCTTCCCGTGGAAACCTCCGTGGAAATTACTGAAATATTCAATTTTCATACCATTAAATCATAACTAGTTAATTCAACCTGAAAGCTGTACGATTGATAATCTTTGCTGTCGTTCGATGATTTAACAACTCTGGACTCGACTACTATGACTCCTTAAAGTGATCGGATCACGAATCTCCGTGGTCAAGATCAGGATTTGTAAGCTCTCTTTCAGCAATCATCACGTGATAACTTCATTGGTCTGGTGGTCTAGTGGTATGATTCTCGCTTAGGGAAAACCCTACAGCTTAGCTTGCGAGAGGTCCCGGGTTCAATCCCCGGCCAGACCCTTTCTTTTACTGGTTGGACCTCCTAGAGGTTAGACCTGCTATTACTTTTGCTCTGGGAGGTATGAGACTAGTCGGAGGAGAATATTGGGTGATTCAAGTTTACCTAAATGACTTATGACCTCTGCCACGTTTGACCTTGGCAGTGTAGCGATAAGAGGCTAAGAAATACTCTCCCAAAAAGCCCAATCGATATCTGCAAACTCAAACCCAAAAGGCTGCAGCTCATCTTCCCCAGATCCATTGTGCCATTCCTGTGAACCATCAACTTGAACATTTTCTCCACCAGTAGCATTACCTTCCAACGCAGCTATATCGTCTTCTAGCTTCGATACAAACTTTGGCTTGGCCATGCCTCTCAAGCCCGGCTTCTGCTGACATTCGTACCAAGTCGCTATAACTGACTTAGCCGCGTGGGCTTTTCTTCTATCATCTGAGATAGCCCATAAGTGGTCTGCAACAGAGTATAAGTCTGCGAGTAGTGTCCACGCTGATTTGATTATGTCCACATCTTCTAGGCCTGACATGTCTACCAAGATTCCAATAACTGACGCAGTTAGTATGAAGAACAGGTGTTGGTGGGGTTTGGTTTGACTTACACGCATACCAAAGGAACATGATCTCAAGGAGCCAACCGAATTTCCTAAGCTGCGGGTTTGAGTGTGAAACTACCACGTAGCTCATACTCTGCATACACATATCAAAATGCTCAATGTGACATTTGTCGTTGACGTTCTCAGATCTCATCCGTGCTTCATGCAGTTTTCTCAACCGGAGCACATTAACAACTGCCCTTGCAGTAATTTGCAATAGTGTATGCATTGGGTTTATCGGGTCGCAGTACTGCACAAAATTCTCATTGAGGCTCGTCTCAAGCTCATTGATCATACCGTCAGAGAGACATGTAAGAAGAGATGTTTCGCCTACACCAGCCGTCGTCAACCGAAAACCACGCTGCTTCTCCATGAGAAAGTATGTAAGCAATGTATACGAGAAGCTCGTCAGGCCAGTTCGTTCTTTGGGTGGGGTCAGAGAGTTTGGATCTAGATCACTGTCTTCAATATTGAGAGGAAGTTTGACGTCCCAGGGTGCTCCAAAGGATAAGGGCGTGACGTTGTTTTTGAGCGACAGGATCAGTTCGAGATGCTGCATTTGCCACCAGATTCTTCGGTATTGTTCTGTTTCGATCGGTGGAAGTCCTAAGATTGTGCCGTCGCGGTGCATGCCGAGTTGTTCTGCGCTTCTGGACATGAGACCCATCAAGGTCCACATGCTGCGGGAGCTCAACACGTCGACGTTTGCTTTCTATAAACATGTCAGGAAATCTAAGGTTCTGAATGGCGGGCAACCTACGATGTACAAGCACAGTGCTTTCAATGTGGAGATGCTGTCGATAGCCAGAAGACCTATTCTCGAGAATGCCATCTCGCACTGAACGCGGCATTCATTCGTCATGGACGTCTTCTCACGGCCAAAAAGCTCAACAGATTCTTGGTTGGTTAAACTCACAGCACCAAACAAACAACTCGCCAGTATCAAAGAATGACCACCGCTGTCAAGCCGTCTCCACTTGTCAGCATCACAGAGCGCGACTCTGAGCTTGGCAAGATCCCAGCTAAAGCTAATCTTGACAACGGGTTCCACTCGTTCCATGAACGCGTCCCATAGTTTGAGTGCCTCATCTGTGGGTATAGGGCAAAAATCTAGTTTATCGGAGAGGATGGTGTTGTCTCTCCATGGAGAGCCGTGGAACGCGTGTGGGAGGAGTTTCCCTGGGGTCAAGGCTGAGCCTCGAGGATCAGATGTGCTGGATTTTGGTTTGGAGCCTTTGTAGAGGCGCGATGCATCGATCCACAAATGCCACCCTTCTCTAAGACCAGTAAGAAACCGTGTTGAAGATGGGCAATTTGGGGACTTACGACTCGTGATAAACAGACCGACCCTCTTCCTGCACAATAGTCGGTGTCTCGGCATTGCTGCCCGACACAGAGCCAGCTTTGATAATCGGCTTTTCTGGTGTATCAGATAGCGGATCACCGCCGAGTGCCCGAACTGCTTCTTCAAGTTTTTTAATCCTCTGATAAGGTGGTACTTGGGGATATGTGCAGTGGTCCCGCTTGCGGCGCTTGCAGTTGGAGCACGGCGGTTCGGATCTGTCGCAGCGCACTTTTCGTTTGGCACATGGTTCGCATGCTTGAGATCTCATCCTGGATACTTCTGCAGGGATGATCTGAATGCGCTGGTTACTTTTGTTGATCCGTTGGTGATGAGAACTCTCGATCCATGACGTTGTTAATTAAAAGCTCGGGGACCCCGCGAGGTTTTTGGGTGATGAATTTGCTTAGCTCGGCCTCGGTACCGAGCCCGAGATTTTGTAGGCGGTGTCTGATTGGTCAGATGTGATGATGTTGACAGCTATGCTTTGCGAATACTACGTAGCGTGTAGTGGAACGAATAGGAGACGGAATGTTTCTTCAAGTTCTTTCTTTTATTTAAATCGGCATTTCCTCTTATTTTCGTATTATGTTGCATCGCGGTGTTACCTCTCAACTTCTCTGACATACCCGACTCTCCAACATAACCTATACCTGTACCTCTGGATCACCACTGCATACAATGTCCGCGATGGACGAAAAGGGCGTCAAAGATGCCGAAAGGCCACCCAGTCAACCTAGTGACAGTGACACCGGACCATGTTCTGTCGAAACAGCCATCGAAAAGACATATCCACCAAAGAAAGTCACATTACCGACAATGGGCGCTCTATTCCTCGTTTTCTTCCTCGTCGCTCTGGTAAGCCACTCCCAATCTTCCCCCAATCATAAACCCACTAACATCTTCAAGGACCGCACCATCATTGGAACAGCTATACCAACCATCTCTGCCGAATTCAACAGCTTCGGCGACATCGCCTGGTACGAATCCGCCTTCCTCCTTCCCCTCTGCGTCTTCCAACTATCCTTCGGCCTCGTCTTCAAATACTACTCCACCAAATGGGTTCTCTTCGCCCTCACTGCCATATTCGAAATCGGTTCCATTGTCTGCGCAGCCGCACCAAACTCGAATGCCCTCATCGTCGGACGCGCCATCACCGGAATTGGTGGTGCTGGTATCGGCTCTGGAGCCTTGTTCTACATCACGCTTCTTTTCCCACTCCATGAGCGACCAAAGTATCTTGGTGCTATGGGCTCGGCTTTTGGTATCTCGTCGATTTTGGGTCCGATTCTTGGTGGGTATCTCACTGCTGCTACCTGGCGTTGGTGTTTTTGGATCAACGTTCCCATTGGTGGCGTTTCACTTGTTCTTTTTGCTCTACTCGCCCCGAATAGACCACCGCCCAGCAAACCAGCTGAGTCATGGAGTCAGAGATTCCTCGATCTTGATCCGCTGGGATTTATCTTGATTGCTGGATCAGTCGTCTGCCTGTTATTTGCGCTTGAATTTGGCAAAGAAGACCAGCAATGGTCAGGCGGACGAGTCATCGCTCTCTTTGTCGTCTTTGGGGTCTTGCTTCTGGTCTTTATTGCTTATCAAGGCTGGCGCAAAGACAAAGCAACCGTTCCACGCAGAATCTTCTTTCAGCGAACAGTTCTCTTTTCTTGTCTGACTGCCTTTGCTCTTGGTACTGTCATGGTAATGTATTCTTACTATCTGCCGGTCTGGTTCCAGGTGGTGAAAGGAAAGTCACCTCAAGACTCTGGTCTCGCGTTGATAGCACTCTTGCTGAGCAATGTTTTGTGTGTTGTTTTTGGTGGTGCTTTGGTTGGGAAGATTGGGTATGTCTCGCCGTTTGTAATTGGTGGAAGTGCTATTCTTATTGTTGGGTCGGCTCTTATTTGTACCTGGACACCAGATGCCAGTACGGGTAAATGGATTGGATATCAAGTAAGTTTCTTTCTGCGAGATAATAAGTTTGCACTAACAATCTCTTTAGATCGTTACCGGAGTCGGCATGGGCTTTACTCTCCAGATGCCTGCCATTGCAGTCCAGACCGTCCTGTCAGAGGCCGACAGTTCTGTTGGTCTTTCGACCCTCAACTTCTTCAACTTTCTCGGCGGAACCATATTCATCACTGTGGCACAAGTTCTGTTCGAAGGCAAACTCAAGACCAGTATCTCCAAGTATCTACCTGGAGTTGATATTCATCAACTTACCAACACCGGAGCCACGAATTTGTGGAAATATGTGCCTTCTGATAAAGTTCAAGCCGTCTTGAAGGCGTATAATGACTCGATGAGATCGATTTGGTATCTGGGATTGGCTTTGTCTTGTTTTGCTTTGATTGCCTGCTTTGGGATCGAATGGAGGAGTACGAAGGCAGGCAAAAAGAAAACGCCTGGAGAGCCATTGAGATAAACAGCACACAGGTCGTTATTGGTGTAAAGCACCATTGGCAAGAATATACCCCAGGACAATAACGTTTTGTGGGAATTCATTTATAGATTCTTTCTTTTGGGGCCATCCCTGGCTTTTGATTGGGTTATTTTGATAGACTGGAAAAACATTTCAAATATAATAGATAGAGATAAATACACAAAACTGCATTCAGCCCGACCTTCGGTAGCAAAAAATAAAAGAAGTTACCAAGGCGCACTCCCTTGCTTTTGTCAATGAAAACCACATGCCAAAAATTTCAAAAAGATAATCTTGATGAGACTGGGACTCGAACCCAGGAGGATTGCTCCACCAGGAAATTGGTGTTAAGGTTAACCTTAACCTGGCGCCATAACCAACTCGGCCATCTCACCGATGATTGGATGACAAGACAGGTTCTTGTTTTAGTCTATCATTCTGACTATCACCCATTGCAAAACTTGGTTATAGTAAACAAATCATATTATCAGTGGTGTATAGATTAATTAACTAAAACATAACGGAATCGCGGCTTGCCAGCCTCGAAATCGACAATAGCTTGGTTAGCTTCGGACATAGGGCGCTTTTCAACCCATGGTTTGACCTTCTTATCGGCTGCAAGCTGCAGCATCTCTCGGATCTCAGCTGGCGACCCAATGCTCGAGCCAGCAATTCTGCGTCGTGCGCCAGTGAGACTGTTAGGTCGGAATGGAACTTCGTCTTCAGGAAGCCCGACTTGGATGAGTGTACCATCCAGTCGTAAAAGCCCAATATAATCGGCAAGAGGCATCTGGATTAAGGCTTGTTAGTAGCCAATCAAGCTCGTTTGTTCAAGAGTAACCCTACCTTGGGAGATGACACTGTCGAGATGATGAGGTCCAGCCTCCGACTGTTCTTGCCTGCCCAGCCCTCCTCGTCGGTAGTGGCGATATAGTCCGTGCATCCAAGATCAAGGGCTTGCTGTCTCTTGCTCTCCCTGCGCGAAATACCCACAACCTCATCGGCGCCAAGCGCACGGGCGAAAAGTACGGCAAAGTGACCTAGCCCGCCGACGCCAACGACACCAATCTTCTTACCAGGCCCAGCCCCAAAGCGTTTCAGCGGCGAATACACAGTGACGCCGCCACAGAGAAGCGGCGCTGCATGCTCTGGTGCGACGCCCTGGGGAATGCGAAAGACGAAATGCGATGGACACCGGTGGTAGCGCGCGTAGCCGCCTTGAGTCTTGTCACCTGTGCTTAGGAACTTTGAACCGTATGTGGGTGCCATGCGGGTGCAGTAGTTCTCTTCGCCAGAGGCACACTCACTGCAGTTAGGCCGCTGATCATCACCTATCTTGCGATTGAGGCAGGCGTCGGATTGTGCACCGACACCAACGATGTCGCCGACCTGTATGTCGCCTTCAGTTTTGCTGCCGACGCGTACAGCGACGCCGACAATCTCGTGGCCAACGACGACTGGGTATGGCGCCTGACGCTGAAGTCTTTGTTAGTACTGAAAAGAATGCCTTTTCTCCTACGTACCCAACCCGATCGGAGAACATGTATATCAGAGCCGCAGACACCACAGTGGGTTATGCGAATATCAATGTCTGTCTCCTCCCACTTCTTTGGGTCATAGTCGCGCCAAACCATATGCCCTTCTGCTGACTTTTCGTCGTCGCCCATCCACCCCTCGAACTTGTAATCGGTAGTCATTTTTAATGCGTTGTACTATATGGTGATTGGGTCATCTTGTAACCTCTGCCATGGAAGCAACTTCATGTCTTTATAATCGTGCAGCTTGCCAGTATGTTATCATTGTTCTGTAGCACAAAACAATTGACGTAATAATGGAAGTTCCGTGTTATTGCGGGGAAGCTGAGACACGGCACAGAGTCTAAGTAATTGGCCCGCGACGTTCCGTCGGAACGCTAATCACCCTCCGACGGACTTTGTAAGCGGAGCCTAGACTATCTGAGAACTAGGCTCAACTAGCTACCTAGACTAAGGGAAGCAGGGAAGGTAATCATTAAGTCATATGTCGAAGTTTAATATATTACTCCTCCTCAGCTTGGAGTCTGTAGAGCTTTGACGCAATGTCTATAAAAGCATGATTTCCCGCCGCTTCGCCGTATTTCGAAAGATCATCAAGCTTTAACGTCAGTAGTATCTTGGCTATTTTATCAAGCTTCTATATCAATTCAGTGAACAACTTGACCCGTACCATATCTACACAATGTCGAACCAAAATGACAAGACACCCGTCCGCGACACAGCAGAAGACGACGCCTACTTCCCCTCCCCTTTCTCTCTTACACAGTACGTCACTGCTAAGACGGACTTTGACGGCGCCGATTATCCAAACAAGTACACCGGCGGCAAGTGGAAGATTCTCATGATCGGCACCCAAGAGCGTTATCTTAAGATGGCAGACGGCAAGTTCTTCTCCACGGGCAATCACCCGGTGGAGATGCTGCTGCCTATGTACCATCTTGATGCTGCTGGATTCGATGTCGACGTAGCCACGCTCTCGGGAGATCCTGTCAAGCTTGAGATGTGGGCTTTTCCACAAGAGGATAAGGCTGTAAAGGAGATTTACGACAAGTATAAGCAGAAGCTACGCAGCCCGCTTAAGCTTTCTGATGTCTGGGGCGATAAGGGCTTTAGCCAAGACACGCCCTACTTGGCAGTTTTCATTCCTGGCGGTCATGGAGTGCTTAACGGCATACCCTTCAGCAAGACCGTCGGCGATGTACTTCGCTGGGCACACGCCAACAACCGGTTTTTCATTACACTGTGTCACGGGCCCGCTAGCATTCTCGCCGCTGATGTTGGCAAGCCCGAGGGATCCAAGTTTATCTATGAGGGGTACAGCGTCGACGTGTTCCCTGACTCGCTGGACGAGGGTACTAATATCGACATCGGGTATATCCCTGGCAAGATGGAGTGGTTGGTTGGCGAACGGCTCAAGAAGCTCGGGGTTACGCCACTTAACAGGACGATCTCTGGTGAATGTTACCGTGATCGACTGCTGCTGACTGGTGATTCGCCTCTAGCTTCCAACAACCTGGGCAAGCTGGCTGCCAAAACGCTGTTGGAGGAGGTTAACAAGTGAGATCTCTGAGTAGCGACAGGAAAATGCAACACACTATTAGCAAGAAGTATTCAAATCTAAATTTCAAACTGTAAATAACTTGAACAACTCATCGGTTAACTTATTTCGGTCTTTTATCCCTGTAAACCGTAGTAGTAGTAGTAGTAGTAGTAGTAGTACATACGAGACCCGCTAGGACATAAAAATTCAAGTACCTGATTTATCTCCCAGATTTGGTGAAGAAGTATGTAGCTTGAATTTAAAGAATTCTAATTGCACCAGACAATGCAGAGAGCTCGGGCTTATGTCGTTCAAGGTTATAAGCTAGTTTAGATCTGACGTAGCATTTGACCTACAGCTGTTAGCTTGCTGCTAAATCCGGCACCAACCGGAGCCCCGAGGGGAAAGGAGGGGTATGAAGCTGTAGCTCCTCCGACGGACTTCAACCTGACGGAGACTCTCATTCGGGACCGCCACTTCTAAGTCCTTCGGAAGGTGACACAATCTCTCATGATGTCTACATCTCTAAGAAAACGACAAAAAGTTTCGTCAGCCTGCGAACGATGTCGTAAACGCAAACTCGGGGTACGTTGCCTTCATGGACCTCGTCTGTTCCGTCGCTGACCAATTCTCAGTGCGATGCTGAGAGGCCTTGCGTACACTGTGTCCGTGCAGGTGCTCAGTGTGTCCCTCGCGACTTGGCTTCACCAGACATCACAGTGTCTTCATCCGATCAGACCAATGCAAGGAACAGATACGCCCAGGCTCAGGCCGGGTCACCCATGCTCCCAGAGTCTAGCATCGTTGACCTGAGTACTCTTGTGAGTGAAAAGCGGCGTGACGAATATTGAAGTGCGAATTGACTCTTGGACAATCGCAGATGATACGCGGGGAAAGCTCCAGCCAGGATCTACTCCATGACACTTCTTCACTACCTGGTGGGAAGAAGCTCGTCGATGCCAATGCTACGCTCTCTGGGTCCAGGCAGTGGCGCAGCATAGCAGGCGTGGAGCTACCCGCTGACCATATCCTGGAACACTTGGTCGACAGCTTCTTTTCGTCTGTTAACTGGTTCATGATGGTCTTCCACGAAGATGCCTTTCGCCGTAGATACGCCGAGATGTTGCAACAGGAAAAGATTAAATACCAAGATAGCACATTCTATTGGACCTGGCTGCTCGTGGTAGCGCTCGGGGCGCACTACGCCGCGCTCAAGGATCCTCACGATCAGATGAGTCTACAGTACCAGCAGCTTTCTCGAGATCTTATTACTGTCATTGAAACGAATTTTTTGCATATTGTTGGATGCCCAACATTAGAGACTGTGCAGATATGTGTCCTCCTTGGCAGCTTTATATTCTACACGCGGCCTACAACCGGCTTGGGCATTTGTGGCATGGGAGTCAAGATTGCTCAAGTCATTGGTCTACACCGTGAGAGTTTCTGGAAGGAGACGTCTCAGCTAGCACGGGAGGAGAAGCGGCGCACCTGGTGGACCTTGGAGGTCTTCGATAAGTGAGTAGGGCACCCGCTGATGATACAAGTTCGATTGTTGTTCCTCTGTAAGCTGACTATTGCTAGATATGCCGCCGTTGCATTTGGGCGACCCTGTATTATTGACGACTCTGATTGTCAGGTAGAGATGATCTCAGATATTGAGCTCGATGGGTGTACCCATTTCCCCGCCAGACCATTTATCCTCTATCAGCAACACAAGTTCCGTCTCTATAGAATTATGGGTGCATTTCTAGGGCGTAAGAGGCAACGAAATACTTTCGAGTCAATCGAAACTATACACCGGCGTATGCTCCAGTGGCGCCACGAGCTGCCTGACGTCCTAACTCTCAGCGGTCAAGATAGGTCGATGGACCCAAGTGTAGTGACACCAACTCAAATCCACGCCCTCAGTCTCCAGCTCACTTACGACAATTTACAAATCATCTTACATCGCACAGCTGTTTTTAACAACGACGTAATACAAAACGCCACCCTGCCCAAGAGCAGCACGTCTCTCCAGCAGATTTTTACTTCAGGCATGGACACATCCGAGCTCTACCGACACCCTCACATTCTGGACGCTTGCAGAAAGACTCATGCAGACGTGCATATTGGCATCACCATGTTCACAGCTGGAGTCGTTCTCTGCGCCGTTTGTCTCTCACAGCCTCTTACTGAAATGGGGTCGCGTGCGAAAACGGGCGTTATGCACATCACGCGCATGTGCCGAGAGTCTACATCCAGTTTTTATAGTGGCCAGCTGGTCTCAGAGCAGAGCCTAGGCATTATTGACAGCCTCGTTGAAGTTATGTTGCGGCAGGAGACGGATCTAATTACTGGAAAAGTGAGCTACGCTCCTCAAGATGCAGTATTATCCCACCAGGGGGGCAGTGGAATAATGGAATCAAGTTCAAGGATAGGCACATTTCTTGGCCCAGATGAGCTTAGAAGCGAGCGAGTCTTGGAGCCAATCCAAGAAGGTAAGCAAAGTATTAGATACTTCACGTAATATGCGGAGATTGAACTAACGGACGATAATAGTCTTTAGGCAGCACATCTCCACACCGTCTACAGTAGGGAATACGGAGACATATAGCGCTGTTTCTAGCAGTTATGAGACAGACGAAAACCTGGGAGCCATTGGCACGTTTAGTTGGGATGGAGACATGTCTGCTCTTGTAGATTCGGGACTTGTCGATGCTAGTCAGCTATGGCTGTGGGCAGATAGCTTGGATTATGAGTCATTCAATAATCCGCCTGAAAATCAATAGGTTAAGTATTATAAGTAATTTTAATTGTAAACAGTACTTGTTTACTTTTTAGTTACATAGGAAGGCGGCATGAAAACTGGCGATGCTGGTCCCACGAATTAATTACCGCGCTACTCGGTATAAAGTATTTTACTTTGTTAATAAGATTTTTAACCTATAGGATAAAAACATACTTCTTGCTCACTTCGGGCTGGTTTCTGTGTTACGTGTCCGCTGGCATTTATCTCCCTGTTGGAATTTCCATTACGCAACACCATGACCTAACATCCGCGAGGCATAATCAGACTACAAAAATCGACAGAAAATGCAAAAAGTACGCTGATGGGCACTGAGAGACACTGCTCCCGCCTGGGCTTGAACCAGAGACCTTCGCATTACCGATACTACGGTTTGAAGTATTAGTACGACGCTCTAACCAACTGAGCTACGGAAGCCGACCAGCTATTGTGGATGCCCGGCCGCGAAATTCAGCTCAACAGCCGGAAGCGGAAGAGTAGCTAGATCTTCCAGGATTACCGTCCGCATGGTATCGTCCATGACAACGTAGACTCTCCACTTGGCGCCATTGACAACGAATCGACAAGATGCCTAACACTCCCATAATCAGACCACGAATACCTATACTTGCACAGCCAAGAAGCAACCACTTAGCTAGTTATTCCGTCATATTTACTGGCCAGGCAACTCTTTTGTGAAAATGCACGGATTGTGCAGATGCTTATTTCCGTGGATTCTAAATTAGTGGCGCTCGTGGCCGTGGCGTCATGTCCAAACCACCAATTGCGGGCTCAACCGCGATAATAACTGCTCTAGAACCGCTTGGCAGTATCGATAGCTTCTGAACTATCGATTTTCCATGTGGGACCGTTTACAGGTCCCCCTTGAGCATTTCATGACAGCCGCCACCCGACACCAATTTAACCCCTCTTTTTCTTCTTTTCCTTTCCCTTTTACTTGGTTACATCGTCATCCGAGGCCACGCTTTTGTACAAGTCTCTTGTTATGCGTTTCAGCGCTGCATTTTGGTTAGCCCAAGGGCTCCCGGTAGTGGTCGCGAGTCCCTGCAAACCTGGATCGTGTAAGTTTTGTCTGCCGTTCATTGTCAACAAGCGCTGACGAGTTGGGAAGCTTCGGGATCATTGGACGCGATTTCAACGACTTCTTCAGTCGTGACATCCTCGTCTAAATCTGTAGTCACTTCGGCGGAATCAGGCACTACAACAATTTCTCTTGCTTTATCAGAAACTACTGAGACTTCGACTGCTGATTTTTCAGCCTCCGTTCCTGATTCCACGACTAGCGAAATCGAAACCACCACGGCTGCCATCTCATCAGAAACAACTGAGACTTCAATCGCATCAACAACCTCGTCACAGCCCGAACCCATCATCACCAACTTCAATATCGTCGCCGATGGCGGCGAGGCGGATGGTATCACTCTGGGACAAGTAGACAACTACTTCAGACTCCAATTCGCTCAAGACTCAGCCTGGAAACCCGCTGCATTAACCCTCGAAAAGGATACCGGCTATCTCAGACGCGTCGATCCATTCTATCCCAACTTCCCTCTTGTATGCGTCAGATGGGCCACGGGGCTTGTTCCAAACCCTGGCTGGTTCGTCGATTGTAATGCTTCAGACTCCCTTGGTAACATGGCTCACCCCATCAAATGCGAGCTCAAGGCTGGTGGCGAGCTTTCTTGTTCTGTTGGCGCTGGCCACTGCAGATATTACAAGGTTCCTCCTAGAGATAATGATGGATGGGATTGTCAACCAGATGATGGCGAATTTCACAGCTTTTACACTGAGAAGGGAGTTGATGAAAATGGTATTACTTTTTATAGCCCATGGGTGGGCTCTAAAGGCTTTGAGGGTCAGCAGAACTCGTTTGGAAATGTCATGGAGCCAGTTACACTTCGTTGGAGAAGTGCGGATTAGATGATCGCGATCTGTTATTCCATCCTGTTATTGTTAACATAGCTCAATGATATACAGTCTGAATATCCAGAATTGGGTCACTGCACTGGACTTAATTGGCTGTCTTATCAAGCCAAGTACCAATGACTGGAGTTCCATGGTTGCATCGATCCAACTGGTGGACTATATTGGGGGTATATGTGTACCTCTTATGATCTCGCATCCGCCCCAAGCTTGCATCGTTCTATTCCCAAGATGTTGGTAAAGAACAAACGGTCTTCTTTTATCCACAAATCAACCTCAGTGTAAAACATGCGGAATGAGCTCATAAGGTATTGCGCCATCCCATAATTCGAATAATACGCTTTTACGATGTACAACGACATGCCAAATTGATGGTGACGGCATTCCGGCCCGTTGGTGGCAGCACGGAGATCTTCTAGGTTTATTCCAAATCCGGATATCACGGGGTGTTGAGCTCCGATATGCTGCATTTATCGCCCTATTTTATGGCCCTGTTGGGATGCGCAGATGAGGGGAATGGCATGTGAATGGGATGAGCCGAATGTAACAACTATAAAAGAGGTCATTGACCGCAATTGATTGGGGTCTACAGCATTGCTCAGAACTCATCAACTTTAACATCTTATCATGAAGTTCGCTTCCCTTATCGCTGCTGCCTTTGCTGGCGTTCCAGCCCTAGCTGTACCAGCTGGCTTCGTTACTACCGATGGCACAAAGTTTTCTCTTGACGGAAAAGACTTTTTCTTTGCCGGAAGTAATGCTTATTACTTTCCATTCAACATCGTATATACTCTACTCGTTGACATACCATGCAAATACTGACTCTTCCAGTGGGGAACCGATCACTACAAGGATGTCAAGACTGGTTTGGAGCTTGCCAAAGATGCCGGTCTCAAGGTCATACGCACCTGGGCTTTCCATGACAACAACAGAACCTTTGTGTCTGGTGGTCTGCCCAAGTATAACACTGGCGCTGAGGACACTGTCATGCAATTCTTTGAGTCAGATGGCAAGGTCAAGATTGACCTGAGCAAGCTTGACGTGGTCATTGAAGCTGCTGAAGCTACTAATATGAAGCTCATTTTGGCCTTGACTAACAACTGGGCTGACTACGGCGGCATGGATGTTTATACCGTCAATCTCGGGGGAAAGTACCATGATGATGTAAGTTTCCCGAGGTCTTCACCTGGGCTCAGCTTCTAACATGGATGGACAGTTCTATCGCCTACCCGCTATAAAGAAGGCCTTCAAGAACTATATATCAGCTGTTGTCAACAGATACAAGGACTCTCCTGCAGTCTTCGCCTGGGAAATAGCCAACGAGCCCCGCTGCGGCGCCGATGCTCAACGTAACCTTCCCCGTGGTCCCGATTGCACCCCTAAGACTATCACTTCCTGGGTCGATGAGATGAGCACCTACATTAAGTCCCTTGACCCTGACCATCTCGTCACCACTGGAAGTGAGGGTGGTTTCAACCGCAAGTCAGATGACTGGACTTACAACGGCGCTGATGGAACAGACTTTGATGCTGAAATTGCTCTCCCCAACATCGACTTCAACACATTCCACTCTTATCCTCAGTACTGGAGCAAGACGCCCGAGTGGGTCGTTCAATGGATCAAAGACCACGCTGCAGCTGGTGCCTCCGCTAAAAAGCCTGTCTTGCATGAGGAATACGGCTGGCAAGATAAGTCTACACGCGTGGCTACCATCAGCAAGTGGCAGAAGGCATCCCTGGATCTTGAGATGAGCGACATGTATTGGCAATTTGGCACGTCCAAATACTCCTATGGCAAAAACCATGATGATGGAAACACGATCTATCTTGAGGATGATGAGGCTCAGCCGTTGGTTTATGAGCATGCTGCTGCTGTCAATGGGGGAGACGTACCGACGAAGCCTAGTAGTACTTCGTCTACTCCTCCTAAGCCAAGTGAGACTGGTGGTACGAAGGTGCCTAGATATGGACAATGTGGCGGTGCATCATGGAGTGGACCCACTGTTTGCGAGTCTCCGTATACTTGCAAGGCGCAGAATCAGTGGTATTCTCAGTGCCTGTAGCTTTTGGCCTTCAAATAAATACACGGTTGAGAGAGAAATGAAGACTAGAACCATAATACAAGAAAGGAAGAGGATCTCCCTCATTTTTATATCGCAATTCACAGACTCTTGAGGTCACTACGGTGGTGCTCTTCCGCCTGGTTTCCTTCATTCCATGATCTCCCCATCATGATCTATGGGTAATTCTCGTCCGCCCAGAGGTAATTCCATAGAACCTGTAATAAACACCTGAAATAAAGGGTAGGCTTCTTTATGCCAGGCGAGTTGTTCATTTCATATTTAGGCAGGGGAACGGTGTTCTTGGTTCTACATATAGAATACAGGTGCATAATTAGGGCGTAAATACTAGGTAGTGCGTGACGGCTCTTGTCCCAGGAGCAAGTGCAGGGCCTGCCGAGTCGAAGACATTGATTGTTTCACCACACCTAATTTCCAAATACTCACATCACAGCGACCCTTTCCCCCGCATCCGGGTTACAGTTAACAAGTCCCGATGATGATAAATCCGTTACATTTCTATTGGCTCTACTACCTGTAAATTATACTAGGGGGGTGTGTTAAACCGGATATATACCAAAATACCTAGAAGGTCACTAACTAAGTGCCGCGCCTTGTTTTTGGCCCAGTGGTCGGGTTGATATTATCTGCATAGCCGGCTGTGCAGGTAGTAGGACCCCATTTCTATAATGATATATCATTCAGGAAAGCTACCAATGCTTGCGTCACCTTCCGTGCTGATTAATGCCTGGTATGCTGTCGAGTGAAGAATTATCCTGGTTGATAAAGGTTGCAGCCGTAAACGGGGAACCGGGACATTCCGTTGCTGCATATGTCAAAGCGAAATAGACATCTCACCGCATCGTTCGGTCCAAAGGACAGGGAATACATAGGACAAAACCGACAACTTAAAAATTAGGCGCATGTTATTTTGTACTGTGCAGACATTAGCGACCCGCGATCGACAAAGAGCGGACGCTTCGGCCCGTGCTCAGCAAAGAGCAGGCACTTACGGCCGGCTTCCTGGTTACGAAACAACCTGACCAGGGGCTTCCTAAAATTAAAGCGTTTGGAATTAATTAACCAATAATGTCAAAGACTTCACCTGGCCGGTTTACGGGGTTGCAAACGTGAAGATAGCAACATTAGAACCTCGACAACATTTAGAGATATATTTCATGTAGATACTATTTTTACCAGCTCTTCCATTTGGATTGTCTCACTTAGTTACGAGTTTTAGTAGCATTTTCATTGGCCCAATATCTTTATTACCTCTTCTAAGTCTTCCAAGGTCTTCTAGAAGCCGCTAATATACAGCGAAATAAGCACCGAATTATTTGCCGAGCTGGTGTGTCCCCATCGTACACTTAATTTTACGCCAGGAGATGATGTACCATCTCCCTTTTCTCCATTAGACTCCTCTGAAGAGTGGGGGTAGCAGGGGGTAGTGAAGACGTGATCTATAATAAAGGAGGGAGGGTCAGAGCGAAGGGTCCAGGATCCGATTCGAGGAAATTCTAGTCCATGGTTTTTTACTGGTGAGGGCATGAAGTGCTCTCTATCAGTCTATTATAATTATTACGTCCTCCATGGAAGATATGACTTCTACATGCTTCTGGCTTTCTACCCCTGTATATTGTCTGTTCAGGACGATCCAAGATGCCACATTCAATGTGACACATTTGTTTTCCTGCTTGAAGGGAGAAATCACCCCAGATGACGATGGTGGAAAGTAAAAAGAATCAGAAACGAAAAAGTTTATTTTCTGGGTACCTCCAGGTTATGAAACTGACCCCGCGGATCGTCAACCAGCCGTCCCGTCACCAATAGCAATATAAGATGCCCAAAGAACTGTAAATCATTTATCAGTAAAGTGAAAAGTCTATCTTATCTCGAGTGCACCTCTCTCTAATTCTAGATGGAAGCTTTAGTCGATCGAAAACGACAACCTCCAAGAGAATCGGATAGTAGAGAGCGCCGGAAAGAGCAGAACAAACTAGCCCAACGGAGATTCCGTAAGTGTGTACTTCCTTGCTATTCATTTTCGTGGCTAATTGGCCATAGGGGAAAAGCTGAGACAGAGACAGCAGAAACTCTACATGAACAGCCAAAGTACTTACACTATCGACCAAGAAAATAATCAACCTTTGGAATTTGATCCTTATTCGACTGGCTCGCCAAAATCACTGGCCGGAAATAATTTGTCCCTGCAGCTAAATCACCATGAACTATCTTTAAACCAGCCCCAAGAGTATTTATCGGAAACGATCGGAGAATGTCAAGACAACAATTCTCTCAACAAATGGGTGGAAGGGTGGAGCCCATATCGCCTCGGTTCAGAATCCAATGACTGGGTGATTCCATGCCCAGATTCTGTTGGTAACCTATACTTCTGAAGAAGTTATAGCAACCACTAATATTATAGGATTTTAACATTGGTGTCGAAAGAGATGCATCAGACCTTTCTTACCCGGACCCTAAACCGCAAACCGTTGAGGGTGTCTTGGCAGCGAATTTGGGGGAGAATTCCGCTTGCAGAGATAAGATAAACGATGCAGAGTTCTCACGAACTTTTACCAAAGTAAGTTATTTTGCGATCTAAGTCATCAGTACATTACTGCCTCACTCATTCCCACTGTTACGGCTGACTTTGACTTCCTTAGATAAATCCAAATACCTTGAAACGACCTGCAACACCAATCCTGGAACGCCAACGAAACGAGCTGTGCTGCCAAGCAAATCATCTCCTACAGCGAGTCCTTTCCATTTACGAGATAGGTATCTCCTTGGGAATACTCCCATCAGCTCCTGTTGTTGAATTCCATCTAAAAAAGGCTCTTGAGATGTTTCGCCTTGTGGGGGAAAGAAACGGGGGTGTTGGACTGGACAATGATGAGGGAAGTGGATCCATTGCATCTAATCGGCAGGATGAGCAAGTATGAATTTGGTGGTTGGATCTCACAGCTTACCACGGGCTTCCTTGCAGAGAAGATCTACACTTCGGGGCAATTCAAGTAGATGTGCATTCAACTTGTGGAGAATCAACCTCGGAATATTGCTTTGGTCGGAGGATTATTGATACCACGTAACCCACTTGTGGAGAAGCATCCCAGTTCTTCTTATACCCTGAATGTCAGGCGACAAGTAGAAAGTTCGCAATTGGATAGCAATAAGCATCATCACGGTGCTTATGCTTACGATTACATGCTTGTAAGCAAAGCCATAGGATGATATCTTTGGGCGTACCATAAATGGACATGATTAGCGATGTGCAACATGTGTGACTACAGTATTATATCTCCTCTGAAGCCAGCGAATGGCCTTGAGATAGCCGCAGTTAGAGCACCTCCCATCAGAGTTAGATCCACTAACCCTTGACTTGTTGATACACTCGAGCGAAATGGCGGCATCCGATGACGAGTTAGTTGCAACAATGCGCATCTTTATGAACAAAGCCATGAGCGATTACGACCCGTCGCATGATGCAGCACACGTCGAACGTGTCGTGAATCTTACTCAGAGACTACTACAGCGCGAAATGTCTGGGTCAAGATCTGCCGAAATCGAATACAATAGCACAGTGGCCACTTTGGCGGCCCTCTTGCACGACATCGAAGATCATAAATACCGGGCGTTATCCTCAATCGACAAGAATCCCAGCGCTGTCTACAACGCATTACTAGAGGCAGGAGCAGCAGCAGAACTGGCGGAACGAGTCCAGACAATTGTCAGCCATGTGTCATACAGTATGGAAAAGAAAGATCCAAATGTGGTCGCACAGCTTATTAAAAATGGGTTTCCTGAGCTCGCGCTGGTTCAGGATGCTGATCGGCTAGATGCAATCGGTGCCATTGGCATCGGTCGTTGCTTCACATTTCTTGGAGCTAAAGGAAAAGACTTGGGGGAATCATGGGAGCTGGAAAGCGCGCTAGAACACTTGAGAGAGAAATTGTTGCATCTCGAAGGAACCATGAAGACTGAGGCTGGTAAAAGTCTCGCTGCAGCCAGAACTCGGCGACTAAGCGAGTTTGAGAGCTGGTGGATCGAAGAGAGCATGGATGTTATCGAGAAGTGACGGGTATACTTTAGGACCGAGCGCTGTGCGACATTTATTCACCAGCTGCATCCAGATATCATCGCTTAGACTGTGTAGGGACAAACAAAATCATTATGATCACCCGAGATAAAGCCACCTTGCGCATTAAAGTCACGCATTCATAAGCCGTAAAGCCTTGATAATAGTTAGAATATAATTATTATAAAACGTCAGCATATAAAGTAGGTACCGATTCAGTTAGTGTTTTAAGAGGTAGAAAGCGTAACCCAGTTGTCCCTTTTGAGATCATAAATCCGGCTCGGGGCTTAGCTTCTGCAGATTGCATAATCTGCCGGGGATATAATAGCAGTGCACAACTCAAAGTTCATTTCTTATGTATTGAGCACCAATCATATTCCACCATTTTGGGAAGCTCAGAGCGCGTATGCGGGGAAAGAGAGAACATCCCTTGTCAACAAAGGTTCTCATGTATCATCCTGGCAATGTCAACTGTGCAGAAGTTGGGGCTAGCAGAAGCAGCAGAAGAAACCTGTAGATTTAATTAGTACATAATAATCTACAAGCACGCCTGGTTGATCTGTGGATGACTGAGCCTCTTCCTTTTCGAAATGCTTTGTTGTGATAGGGGCTCCAAATGCCGTCATGAAGTCTCAAATGACACCTGACGGATGCCATTGCCGAGAGTTACCCGCCCCTCCCACCTTGATGTAGTTGATGTAGCCCACACATGCCTTTACGACGGCCTTTAATTCCGTTCCGTTCCGTTCCGTCACCTGCGGGTGAGAGAAGATATCTCACTGATGGTTAGATGTGAGATTGGCTAAGGAACATGATCGGCGGTTGTGGTATGAAACCTCGGTCTCATAATGATAAACAGGATAGAAGTCAAACACTTGGAGTACTGAAGTAGTCAAGTCGAAATCAAGAGTTGATAAATAGCTAGCTTAAGCATCTTCTTCAAAGAACACCTTACGAGGCAGCCAGTCATCGGAATAAACCTTGCGACGAGTGTCCAAACTATTCAATTTCTCCATCTCGTCATTAGTCAGCCACCAGCCATCGAGTTGGAAGTTTTCAATGATCCTTGCATCTGTCACGCTCTTGGGGATAACACTGGTGCCTCGTTGGAGGCCCCACATGATGCTGAGGCACAAACAAGTAAGTCAGAGGATGACCAGGCGAAATAGATGCTTGCGGGTTTCTTACAGTATCTGCTGTCGGGTCTTTCCCTTGCTCACGGCGATCTGGGAAAGGTGGGGTTCCTCGTAAAGTGCCGACTCTTGGCTTGCTAAGGGGGAGTATGCCATACAGTGAATTCCCTTGGTCTGACAGTACGACAGCAGGCTGTCTGTTGGCCAGTGTGGATGCATCTTGTTCTTGTCAGCTACCATCTCAAAATGGATTGAATTGCTTTCTACGCCCTACCTCAATTTGATTCACTGCTGGAGTGATAGTGCAGCTTGGGCTGTCCAAAAGTGTGCTCAAATCACTAATACCAAAATTGGAAACACCAATTGCCTTGGCCCGGCCTGATTTAGCGATTTTCTGCATTTCTTGCCTGGACTATGCATCAGCGTCTGGTTCTTTGAGGTGCATGATATGCATACCAGGTGTCGATAAAGTTCCACTCTCCAAGTTGTTTCTGGGGATCTTCTGGGTCTAAAGAGACTGGCCAATGCTGACATAAGTAAGTATATGAGAAGAGGTAGCGCACAAATCATCCATCGTACCATGAGATATAGATCCACGTATTCAACTCCCAGCGCGCTCAGTGATTCCGTAAAGGCTTCCTCAACCCGGTTGTGCCATTTGTTATCCAACTTGGTAGTTATCCAAATCTCTGAACGGGCAACTCCAGACTCTTTGATGGCTTGCCCAACCTGATCCTCATTGCGATACGAGAATGCAGTGTCGATATGACGATAGCCTGCCGCTAGTGCAGTCTTGACTGCTCTGCACACCTGGCCAGGTGCTTTGGGCTTTCTTGTGCCCAAACCGACTGCCGGCAATCTTGCACCGGTATTGATCACAAAAGTTTTGAGTGTGTTTGGGGGTTTCGAGAACTCATCCTCTCCATTTTTCGTGGGTGTGTCGCCATTGCAGACAACCGAGTGATTGCTTATGCCGTTTGCCCGGTGGTCTCCTTTGATCATGGTGTGTAGATTGGAAATAATGGGGCGAACTTTTTCAACATGAAGTGTGACGAATGACCTGTTGACCGCTTCAATGGTAGCCATGGTATCCGCAAAGCCAATCAAAGCACCTGTGAAATTTCCAGTGCGACCAGTTACGTAGTCACCGAACTCATGACACATAGATTGAATTGTAGATTCCTTTTTATGGTCGTTGTTCACTTCAAACGTCTGGTTACCATCAAGATCGGAATGGGTAATTCTGTGGCCGTGAAGGGCAAGGTTTCCTTTGGTCCCAGTGACAACCAGCGATTCTTCCGCAAAGGGCCCGATACGAGAGATGTACACATAGCCCACTGCGTTAGATGGCCACCGCATTGCGATAACAGACAGGTCGTCACCGCTGCAATCGGGAGGACTACGCACTGAAACAACGCGAGAAGCCATCAAAGAGTCAGGCTTCCCGAGCATCCAGACGAGAATATCCAAGATATGACATCCGAGATCCTCCTGTTGGATCTATTAGCCACCTCTCATAATTACAGGAAGTTTTGTACGTACTGTAACACCCACTCCCTGGCTTGCTCTCCACGAGCTAGCAAGATCTTGGACATTCAATACAAGTCTCGCTTGGATCGATGCAATTTCGCCAACCAGGGCAAGCAGGCTCTTGAATTGAATGTAGCGAGCCTCGAAGCGCTTCTGCATGGTCACACCAATCTTAACTGGCGCGCAGACGAGCTTCCGAAAATCTTCAGCAGATTCGGCCACAGGTTTCTCTTTCAAGATTGGAACCCCAGCATTGGCAAGGGTACCCACACACTCATTGTGATACTGGTGAGGAACACAAACAATAGCAAAGTCGGGTTTGCAGTCTGCTAGCAGAGTCTCAACTGATGAGTAGACTGGGACGTCTGGATGACTCTGGGAGAAATTAAGGATTTTTTTGGAATCAGTATCACAAACTGCAACTATGTTGAACGTGTGGAACTGAAGGCACTTGAAGAAGGTCCGGTAGCCGCGATGGCCAAGACCAATAAGTGCAATGTTGTACCTTCGATGGCCGGAATGCTGGAGTTTCGGCTGAGGTTTTGCAGTAACTTCCGAAATGAAATCCATGGTAATCAACAAATGTGATCTCACTAATATCTCTGCTGACTAGATTGGCGATAGGGGTTTGTCTTTGTGTGAATCAATAGTAACTAGAATGGCTTGGCCCGTCAGTTACTTAGAACAACAAGATGGATACTAATACACAGCCAGAGCTGTAACAGAGATACCAAATACGTTGTCGTAATGACACCAGATGGAATGTACATGTAAGCATAACTGTAAACATGCATTAGGTTGCTGTCAGCATAAGCAAGGGTGTAATCATGGATGTAAGCATGGTAAGCATGGTTGTAAGCATTGATCAAGCATAGATGTAAGTAAGAAATAACAAAATTCGAGATCTGACAAAACTCGTTTAGATAGTAGAATTTCCAGTACCAAAAGTTTATACAATTCTTTTACTGGATTAGGCCATAGAATCAAGATACCAACATGTCACTTCCAATTAGTCTTATCCTTCTGTTTACAAGCCTCGCTCTTGCTGTCTTTGCTACAGCGCTAGATGAAACAATTGTAAGTTATTCCTCAAACTAATGGACTGGGCTGACATTTCTGTCAACCTCCTAGGTTGCTGTGGCTGCTGTAGATATTTCGGCCGAATTTAACAGCTTTAGCCTCTATGACTGGGTGACTGTTTCGTATCTTATATCGCTCACTGGTGTTCAGCCCTTATATGGTCAGTTCTATAGCTTCAAAGTCGGATAACTGAAGCTGATTTCTGTATAGGCGGGATCTCGAACGTAATGGGCCGGAAAGGTAGGTCTTCTTACTCCGTGATCAAACCGCTTACGAATACTCTAATGCGAGATAGGCCCAATGATAACTGCCGTGGCCGTGTTCTTCGCCGCAAATGCTGCATGCGCATGGTCTGGATCGATGATATCTCTGATTATATTCAGGACAATCGGTGGTGTCGGTGGCGGCGGCATGACTGGACTTAGCTTTGTTATTGTAGCTGATCTATTCCCATTAGGTATGAAATCGTTCCTGATTCTTAGACATATCAATGACCCGAATTATTGAGTTCATTGCTAATCGGATGAAGACGAACGTCCAAGATACCAGGGAATATTGATGTCAGGGGTCGGGGTTGCCATGGCTCTAGGTCCTGTCTTAGGAGGCAGTAAGTGGTGTGTTTCTTCAGCTCCATTATAAACCTCCAGGATGTGTGCCCCTGACTAGAACGACACTGTATTCATTCACAAGTCACTATAACTAACAGATAAAGTATTAACTCAAGCTGCCAGCTGGCGATGGTGCTTCTGGATCATTATGCCATTTGCAGGCATTACGTTCCTAATTATAGCTCTCATCAAGTTTCCTTCGCTTGCCACAGAGCCCATACAAAGCCGACGCGAAACTCACGGTTTCCGGGACCGAACTCAAAAGATGGTTCGAGATTTGTGTGCTGTGGACTGGCTAGGTGCTTCATTGATCATGTGTTCAGTCACTTGCCTAATTGTGCCGCTTACTCTCGGCGGCAGCCAATGGCCGTGGTCGTCTATACAAGTCATTCTTCTCCTCATCATTGCGGGTATATCTTCAGTAGCACTTGTCCTGCTTGAACTATTCGTGTTAAGGAATACCGCCTTGATTCCTGCTCGCCTTTTGAAGAACAACGCCCTCGTTCTTGCATGGCTCAACTTGTTTTTATATAATGTTTTGTTCATGGCGCTCCTATATTACTTGTAAGTACTGATATCGTTTATTTTTCTTCATGAAGTCTGTGCCTATATTTCTTCACTATCAACTTATGGTTAACACCCAGAGCAGGCCCATATGGTTCCAGGTGGTCCGAGGCTACAGTTCGACCAAGACCGGTCTTTTCCTCCTCCCCTTAGTTTGTGGCCTTGTACTTGTTGGCATCAACTTTTCACCACTTCTTCAGTTAGCATTACTCATTAAATCTGCACTCAACCTTCGTTGCAAGGCCCCTAGGCATATTGTTTTATTGGTTGGGTGTACTTTTTTCTTGTTGGCAACCACTTTGATTGCGACCAAATTGGAGTCAGCCCCCATATCTGGATACGTGATTATGTCCCTTGTACTTGGGCTTGGATGTGGAATGGTCCTACAGTCTAGCTTTTTGGAGGCTCAAGCGTCCGTTACTCCTACAGGTAAGCATAAAACCGAAGATAACGTCCACTTACCTTCAGACACCCCCAGTCCATTACCTGGCAGGAGGCTGACTGGAAAAACAGATGTAGCACTTGCAAACACGATTGCGGTTATGTTCCAATATCTCGGTGGAGCGATTGGGATCGCTGTCGCTGGCATAATCTGCAGGCAATCTCTGGCTAGGCAGCTAAAAGATGAGCCTGAAGAAATCATTGTACGGTGTCTCAATTACCCCCTCCAAGCTTAACTCTTAGAATTTTTCATTTTTAATCTAACTGTGTAACTACAAACGCAGGCTAGCGATTTGCGCAAGTACGTTTTGCATAACCCGAAGTATGCGGCCCAAATCTCTAGAGATAACCCAACGTTGGAAGTTACAATCGAGAAGCTTTACACACATGCTATACTATTAGTTCTGAAATCGTTAATTGCCTTGGCAGGAGCTGTATTCTTGAATTCATTATATATATTCAAACTTGGATGGGACGCTGAGAAAGCTGGGTCTAGTCTTACGACTGAGCCAAGTGTAGAGGGCGAGGAGCAGAGGCATACTTAAGAAGAACGAGAGGTTAACCTTAAGATGCTGTACTGTGGAATAGAACCCATCATTCATGTCCTGAATAAAAGCGGCACCCTTTGCCTCGATCTCGTTCATCTTCTCTCCCCTTAACAATCGACCAAAAGCAGCTGAACAGTCCTTTCGACCCTACCATTATAGAGCGGAAATACGATATAGAGATCGAGTGTCGTCAGGGCCCTAAATTCCAATCGCCCCCAGCCTGGAATGCGCGTCCATACAACATTCCCAGCCATCCATAGCTCTAGATTGAGCTGGAGCACGGCTATACCCGAGGCTGCTAAGCACGAAATTAATGTGGTGAAAAGTTGATCGCCTGTCGTTCCAGTGGCATATTGACAATCACGCATGTTGCGATACATGTCATGCTCACTGCGTTCACCATGCTCGTGGCTTGGAAGCTTCGATGGTATGTTAGGATCCACCGCGCTGGGGGTGTCAAATCATTCAGCATATGTGTTGGAACGTGTCAAAGGGAAGCATCCAGCTGGGTGGCGGAACAAAGGTAATGGGTCGAGTATATTCAGCAACGAGCGACAAATCACCGCGGTGAATACTCTTCAACCATCCGCGAGTAGGCTCCAGACGAAGCGAGCTGAAAAGCTTTTCGTATTAATGTACTTGGAGTGATAAAATCCCCTGAGTCAATCTCAAGGTTTTGAGGTACTGGGGTTTGACGCTGGAGAGGTCGTTAGTAGACAATGATACTAACAAGAGCTCTTGTTAACAGACAGATGGGAATTCCTTTGGGTAGGCTACAGGAGCGGCGTCGTTGGACATTTTGAAGACGGGTTATTGATGGCTTCAGGTTGTGAAGGAGGAGGGTGGGCAAAGGGCAATGCAAATATATCGCAAGGACCACTAGGCCAAGCTACTCAAAAACAAAGGCCCTCGTTATCGAGATAACATGGAATATGGCTTATATCAGCTTCTCAACAGAATATGTGTTCTTATAAAAAGCAATCAGTGGCCGCTAATTGGCCATTTGTTGGGAATGGAGCGGTGGTGCCTAGAAGATCCCTGATGCAGTGGAGAAGCTGTTAGCCAGAGCATGGCCTTTCGGCCTTAATTAGTTTTTGCCGCCCAAAATTATATCTTGGAGGTTTCGCATAGTAGACAGACTATTTGCAAGTCGCCGTATACTTGCAAGGAGCAGAACCAGTAGTATTCCGTTGATTGTCTGAACGGCAGTTAAAGAGAAATTGAGGGAGAAAAGAGTCTGATATAGAACGAAAGCTATCTTGATAAACGTAAAGATTTTATTTTTAAGAAACAGACCTAGTCTATATTTTTATTATCTGCAATTCTATAGTTCTTAACAGCTATATAAATTAATAGGCATAACTTAAATAAAGTATAAATTAATCACTCTGCTTCTATTTTTGCTTTTATCTTATCTTTTATCTACCCATACTCACCCTTCCGATTTCAAATTTACTATTAATTTATGCTGATAAGCGACTCCTTTATGTTATCTCAATTAATCTCTTTTGCTCTGGGCTGCTGAACCCTTCCACTAGTTCGGTTACTAACCAGGACTATTGAGTCTAGGACGCCTAGCACAAGAATCTCATTTCCACA